>SNVD02015759.1:0-121336 GCA_013180625.2 Boswellia sacra | reverse complement strand
CAATGCATGCAAGGCTATTGTGCCCCAAGAATACCACATTTTTAATATGGAACTTAGCCAATTGGAGAAGTACATCAACTTCATAAACTTTGGGCTGCTTAATTTTATCAAATCTTCGACAAGCTAGGAATGCCTACATCTTTGCGTCAACTAGGTGGGAGTTTTGGATTTTGATAAAATCTAACTAGTTTACCAAATCAACCTTTATTAATTTAAGGAGAATATGTGAATATTAATTGTACAATTGTCTAATGTCTTCCTTCCAATGAATTAGCCCAACACATGGCGTTAAGCAACCACATCCCATGTAATCACGAATCCAAGTTTAGTCCTGATTTTAAGCATTTTAGTCCACCAATATAAGCATGTAACTTCTTGAAACAATACATGAACAAAGAGAAAAAAATTCCATCAAACATGTTTTATTCGATTCTCAAAATGATAATAATAATTAAAAAATCACAAGAGCCATTTCATCTATAATATATACATATATATATATATATATATATCCAATAAAACATATAGTGCAGCATTCACTCAATTCTCTATTAATCATTTCAAGCCCTTGAATTTCCACATTAATAGATTATGGTGTGTACATGATTTTTGGAACTCTGCTAAGAGATTGTCCACATGTTTATCATTAAATGAAATGGAACACCAATTTCAATAGTCATTACTTGTGATAGCCCAAGTATATCAACATGTTAAATGTACGCAACAAGATACTATAACTTACAGATGAAAAGCAAGCCTTGCGAGGTAAGATATTATTTAGCAACAGTTATGCCATATCTGCCCAAAAAAAAAGGACATGAGAATAAAAATAATAATAAATAAAATAATCTAGGTAATCCTTTTACACAATAAAGGCACAAAGGAATTGATTGTGATCCTTGAATGCTTTCTATTAAACAAGCAAATTCAACTTCATAAAGCCATGAATAAGGTTTTAAAAAAATAAATAAATAAATAAGGCATAAGGACAAAATCAAACACTCCTTTTGATTGAACAACATTGGCATGACTAATAAAAAATAAAAAACAGAGAGTTAAGGTAAAACAACTGAGGTGAAGCATTTTGAAAGAAATGGGAACATCTTTTTTATCATATTCTGCCTAATTTCACTCAACCTTTGACCATCACTCTACTTTCCTCCAACACCTTATATTTCTCTCTCTTGTTTGCAATTATAAAACACTACTCTTCCCTTCTTCCATCTCCATCCAAACCAAACAAATTCTAAGAACCCAAATGTTAGGTTAAAAGAAGAGTAAAAGGCTTCTTTTTTGACTTCTTCTGTGAGATCTAGAAAGTGAGAATTAGGGGTTCTACAAATGGGAAGGACAGTAGTTCAAGCTATGGTTGTTGAAATTGAAATTGAAGTTAAAGATGGCAATGATAGTGCACTCTTTTCTGAATGTTGCCTAATTTCACTCAACCTTTGACCGTCACTCTACTTTCCTCCAACACCTTATATTTCTCTCTCTTGTCTGCAATTATAAAACAATACTCTTCCCTTCTTCCATCTCCATCCAAACCAAACAAATTCTAAGAACCCAAATGTTAATGTAAGTTTAAAATAAGAGTAAAAGGCTTCTTTTTTGACTCCTTGTGTGAGCTCTAGAAAGTGAGAGTTAGGGATTCTACAAATGGGAAGGATAGTAGTTCAAGCTATGGCTATTGATATTGAAATTGAAGTTAAAGATGGCAATGATAGTGCACTCTTTTCCAAATGTTGGAAACAAAATGACAAATGATGATGATGTGCATGCGGATGTGGATGTTTTTACTGAAATGGAATAAATAGATATGAACGGAAGTAGGGATTTTGCTGAGAGGAGAATTTTGGATCTACAAATGAAAATTAGGAAATCCCAGATAAGATGAATCAGAGCAATAACCAAGAGGGAGATGAAGAGGATTTCAGCGATGGAAAGTATGAATTTTGTGTGGGGTAAAATTAAAAGTCATTCATGGTGGCAAGATTAGATTTATGACTAATCAAATGCTTCAAAGCATGAATTTTGATGTAGTGCTAGGCTTATTTATGCCATACTTTGATGGAGGGTTTGCTTGGTGCCATACATACCAATTGAAATTTTTGAAAAGATGTCAACGCAAAGAACATCAAAAAGCTTTGTCGATAGCTGAAAATGGTTATAACCAATTATGTGTTTTCATTTTGAAACAAAAACACTAAATTCATAACCAAACGTGTTATCATATTTTTTAATTTTTCATTAAACATGAGACAGATCTTCTATTTTTATTTAGAAACAAAGAAATAAAATTCATTTACAAAATGGAGACTTAATTTTCAAGTGTTATTTGAATGTAGAATGATCAAAATAGCAATGTTTATTATTTAAAAAAAAAATTAAAAATCACATGATATATTTCTCAAAGCAAAGAAACTGTAAGCATGAACTGCCCAAGGAAAAAGGTAATTAAATAAATATTCAAGTTGAATACTCAACATTTTTGTTAGTCTATGAGTATGTGGCATACATGTACATGCATCTCCATTTTTGTTATCATGTTTTGCGTGTCACTTCATGAACTGGATCATGTGTATCTGCAACAATCTGGCAGGATAAAGCTAGCTCTGTTAAAACTAGAGACTCAAGAATCTGCCATTCCCGGCTTCCTATTTCCTTTACCCACAAATGAGAGTGAGGATTCAAAATTAACTACTTCATTAAGGCCCAAAAGATCTACATGCATTGAGGCCTCTCTATCATTCAAATTTCTAAGAAGCCTGAAATTTCCAGTCTAATAAAAATATGAAGGCACCAACATAGATAATACGGTTCTCCTGAGGCAAAAATTTCCTTTATAGGATGTGGCTCAATAGTTAGTCTACTTATAGTTAACATATATTTCCTAAACAACAGATATTTATGGAAAATTAAAGCAAATGGTTTCCTCAATTCATGATTACTGCCAAATACAACTTCAAGCCCATCAAAATACTAACAAGGCTTATAAAATTTTGAATTTAACGCAGATTCAGTTCATCTTAACCTCATGGCAACACTAAGAGATTCGCCAAGCATTCCTCCTACTACATAAGATTAACCCAAGTACACTATAGGAAAAACTATGCATTTATGGAAAAATAAAATCGTGATAACGTTATCCATTTAAATATAAAAATAACCCAAACAAGAGCTTTACCCAGCAACATATTCACCCGACCATGTGAGGTGGATGTATCAGCAAGTTTTGCAATTTGCATAAGATTTGAATCAAGGCCTGTCGCACGATCTAACAGTCCGACCTGTACAAAAACAAATTTGCGAACTTTTACGAACAAAAGTTAACAAAGAGTAAAATAATTTAAATAAAGAAAAGTCAAACCAAGCTCACCGACAAATTCATGTCATAGGCCCAGCCTTCAAGTTATAGTTCTATCAAAATTCAAAGAAGTTTATAATATAGTCATGGTCTTTCTTTTCTTTTCTTTTCTTTTTTTCATTTCTGAGACGTATTCAAAAATTCAAGGATGAAATTTTTCAAAATCAAAAATTAAAAACAAAGAGTACAGACTCTCATGATAAATCACTATGCTGATATTTCCGAAACAAACTCACCTGAAGTTGATAACCCTTATTTGATTCTGCTTGTACTCGCTGATAGCTCACTCAACCCAAAAAAATAAACAAAATTAAAAGTATTAGCTTTGAACAACATACTACATATGAATCTGCTCTCATGCTAGTACCGTCGTAGCTACCCGGTTGCAGACTCTCAGGCGTCACCGATCTAGCTTACTCTTCCGCAACTGGAGAAGCCACTGCTAAAACACGAGCGTTTAACAATATCAACGACATCAAACAGATTTTTCCAATCACAATAGCAGAAGTTTTGAACCACTAAATCGTGCAGATCAAAGATTCTTCTAATGGATTCCCTTCTGGACCACATTTTTTCAATTGATTCCGCCCTGAATCGGAGATGGTGGATTGCGCTTCGACGTTCGAAGGGATTGCAGGATTATTTTGTCTACTTAAAATGGAACATTTAAGGTAATCGAAATTGGGCTCGGATCTTACGATTGATTTAGCTGAACCAAAGGGAAAAGGCGGTAAACAGTGAAAATTATGCCTCTTATTTGACAATGGCGGGGGATTTCTGGCCTTCACTTGGTTGACAATAGGAAGGTCCATGGGAAGAGGATCACATTAGGCTTCAAAGCAGATATGTCAAGTATGGACTAAGCCGCCACGAGAAACGATGAAATGCAAAGAGGAGTTGGGTGCGGCGATGAAAATTAGGGTTGATTAGTTGTCAAGGATGATGCACAAGACAAAGCCAAATCTTGCCATACATTATAAAATATTATTTCCTAAAGAATAATAACCGTATTGGAAATATTTTTATGCACATCAACCGTTAGGTAGCGTCCGGTAAAAAGGGCAAGAAGGAAAGTGTTTTTTTTCATCCTGTACCTTTTAGATCTAAATACTATTTAACATTTCATTTATATCACTTATTTAACATTTCATTTATATCATTTAAAATATTATTTATCTATATTTTTACATACCTTTTAATTAATTTTTATCTGACTTTTTATTTTTATAATAAAAAATATAAAATATTTATATTATATTTTTTATAATTTTTAAAAATTAAATAATCAATAAAATTAAACCAAAATTCATTTTCAAATAAATGGATAGTTAATAGTATTTTTGTTACAATCTTTTAAAAATTAAATACTTGATAAAATTAATCTAAAATTATTTTTTATTTAACTTGTTAACATTATATTTATACAATCCTCTAAAAATTAAATAATTAATCAAATTAACTAAAATTATTAATAACTATACATTTATTATTTATTATGATGATTAAATATTTTATGTATTAATTTTACCTATTAAAAAATTATAATAAAAAATATAATTACTGTTGGTGCCGTCACAAGGAAGAGGTAGGTGGTGGCTTGGGTAGGTGAGGCTCGGGTAAAAGAGGATAGAAGTTAAAATTTTTTAAATACTAATAGAGGGACTATTTGGGTATTTTGATAGTTGAGAGAATCTAAAACAAAAAAAAAATGAAACTTTTTTACTTTTTCTATTTAGATGATTCCGTCTGAAAATAAGTGATAAGTCTATAAAACAAACAGTCTAAATTATTTCAATCATTTGAAATCTAAATAGATTCATGTATATGTGAGTTAATCAAACAGGATGTAAGTTACGAGCGAACCTAAATTCTTCGGTGTCTTATCTTTGGCACATTCGTTTCCCAAGTTTCGTTGTTGCCGAATCCTTATATTAACTTGTAATTAGGATTGTTTTCGCTTGTGATGTATGGTTGTTTTTTACTAATGGGATTAAGATAATGATGTACCGACCTCATTAGAGGACTTCTAGGAGTAGGTAGGCACTTTATCCCTTAGCTAGAGGCTCAATATCCCATGGACCCTTAGATTGCATATAAGAGTCGAAACTGGATTGAATTAGATTGAGATTGAGATTAAGATTGGAACTGAATAAGATTAGATTTGACTATAGATAGTATTATCTTATATTTAGTATAATATGGGATTGGAGTATATTAGTATATAATAAGGCTTTAGGAAATCAATTTTTAAATATTAACTAATTTCATTTTATTCAAGTTCAATTTGAATAAAACTTAATTTAATATTTAAATAAAAACATTTAGATATTTATTAATGTTTTTATAAAAATAATAAGGCAAAATACTTCTAAAATTATATAATAATATTATAGAATTTTTATATTATATTTTAATTATAATAATTATGACATTTTAAATATATTTTGAAAATGATTTTTTAATTAAACAATATATATAATTAAAAATATTGATAAATATTTACATATTATAATTTAATAATAAAAATAAAATTTACCTAATTGATGATTTAATTAAAATAATAAAATGTGTAATTCACTAAAATTTTTAATTAAACAATTGTACTTGAAAAATAAATATTATTCAAATTATTAATTAAGTAATATAATTAACAAATAAATTATATTATCACTATTCTTATTATTTATATTTTTTTACATTAGTTTATTAATATTAGTATAATATATTTATTATTATTTGTAAAATATTTTAAAATTATATAATTAGTGTTTATTTAATAATATATATTATTGTTTAAAATAAAAATAAGAATTGATTTTTAAAAGCTTAGGACAACGAGTCCCATGGGGAACCATGAGCTAAGAATTGGGAAATATTAGGACTAGCACTAGTCCAATCCCAATCTCTTTCAAAAGTCTCAAACACCAGCATTGGACATGTTGTCTTAAAACTTAGTCCCATCCCTCTTATATCTTGCCTCTCAAATGTGCCCTTAATCCTTAAAAACCAATCCAGATGGGAAATCCACTAAATTCTGATAAAGTTTTTCCACTCAAATCATCAAATCCTAGCTACCTCAAATCACTTTTTCTTTGTCGAATCCCTTCACCTTTTTCCTGACGTAACTCGACCGCAGAAGTCAATAGTTCTTGTATCGAATGGAGAGATAGGGTCTGGGTACAATGCTACTAATATATGGGTACTTCAGTCATTTTAGTGCTATTGTATCTAAGGGAGGTGGATGAATGACACTTGGCAGCAATTTAGTACAAAAGACAAGCAACAATGAAAGGTTAGAGCCGGTTTCAACAACTAGCGATATTCTCGCCCATGAGCTACAGTATCCCACCGAATTCATATTATAATTCTAACTAATTTCTAGTCAAAAATACTGTACAATATTTCGAGTTTGTCCTTTGACATTTTTGTATAAAAATCGTAAATTACAAATAAAATTCATAAACATCAAATAAAAAGGGTAAACGTAATCACTGTTCATCCCAGGGAAGGAAAACCAAAATTTTAATAAATTATAAAAGAACATGCAAAAGGTGCAGGGAAACACATAAAAGCCATAAATACCATAAAAAATAAATGAACGATACTATTTAATTTCACATTTAATTTCGCTTTTTTTAACCAAATTTACTGTTTATTTTACGAAATTGACTATTAATAATTTCGTGCAAAAGTCATAAATTACAAATAAAAGTCTGTAGTCAAATTTATTATTCATTTTTCCCAAATTGACATTTAATAATTTTGTACAAAAGTCGTAAATTACAAATAAAAATGTCAATCAATATATAAAAGTAGTAAACAAAATTACTATTTATCCAAGAAAAGATAAATTTTTTTTTAAAAGTAATAAATAAACGTATAAATATCATAAATAAATATATAAAAATCGTAAATATCTAAAAAAAATTCATAAACGATTCTATATTAATTTATTTTTTGTGGCCAAATTCACCATTCATTTTGGTTTGAATGATCGTTTACTGTTGATTTGGTATGAAAGCTGTAATCCAAGCCACGTACAAAAGTTGGAAACAACCAAATCTCATTCTCTCAACTCTCTCTTCTCTTGCCGCTCCATCGTCGTCTCCTTGCCTTATAGCTTCCAACTAATCTCCAACTGGCTTGAATAGAAACCGCATTGCAGCTTTAGATCATGCTCCTCCACCTCCACCACCACCTTCTTCTCCACGACCATCATCGAGATTTCAATCCAACAGCCAATAATCAATCATCAAACCCAGATCCCAGCTCAATGAATCCACGGTGCTACTTTGACTCAGACCTAAGCTCCATTGAGGTAAATCTTCTTATGCGACGTGGATTCTTCAGGTTCTGTAATGCCCATTATCCTTTGGTTTACCCAGATTGAGATCCGGCTCACTCTGGATTCCAATCAATGGGTTTTCCTGCTCTGACTTGTCGCATTAAGATATGGGTTCGATTTTAGGTGCTTTTGTAGGGTTGATTGATTCGTTTTCGAAAGGTTGCAGAGTTTATCAACATGCCCTTGGATTACAATGGTATTTTAAATTATTTGCTGAATTCAATTTTGTGTTGAATTCTATTTTAGAGTTTATCCAGGCTTTTTTGAATTGTCAGAATTGATTTGACTATGATTGGCGTGCTCAAAGGACTTGAAGATAGGATTCGAATATGGGTCTTTAATGATGGCTATGGTGGGTTTGTAACTATAACTAAGATTTGATTGATGATGGTTTGTGATGATGAGGGCCCTTTCATGGGTTTGTTCAAATGGTTGGGGCTTAGGTGCTGGTGGGATTTTGGAGAATGGTCGCGGTGGTGCGGCTGCTGTTCGCCTGGTACAGATGAAGATAATCTCATGACTCCTAAGCGAAGGAAAGAAAAAATCATGAGAGGCACAAAGAGTCCTCAAGGATAACATACGATTTAGACCCCGACAATTTGATCTTGATTGGCATTGCAGTCTGTATATCAGTTTTTCTCCTTCGAAGGTGAAGTCTGTATACAAAATTCTTCTTTTATATTACAAATGTTAGTACTAGGCATATATTCGTTGTTTTTATTCTTAAGACATTGTTCTAAAGATACACAAGTAGACAGAGCCATTTCCTCATTTTGATTTAATACCAGTTTTGCCAAAATAATTTTTGAAAATACTAAAGGGGCCCTAGATCATTATAATGCATTTGGAAGTTCTGCATTGCACACTTTTGACATAAAATTTTAATATGCTAATGTCTTGCAGCAGTTGAGCAGTTTTAAAAATGTTGTTTCTGTTAGAAAAATATTATTAATTCACCAAATAACACATGCTCAATCAATATTATTTTAAATATATTAAATAAACAAATAACAAAATAAATAAAAAATATAAAAACTATAAAAGCAAGTTAGAAAAATCTGGCCTGTGCTATGAGCGGCACGCGTAAAGCGTTATCCTAAAGCCAAAGAGTCCTCCCATTCGTGCGGGTAAAAGACGGTCCTCAATGGCTCCAAGATACAACCCAATAGCTCTCAGTCACTCTCCTCGATGAGCACGATCACTGAAAGAGTGATAACCAGTCTTACAAGTCGTAGTTGTAAAATTGTAGAATTTTGGAATTGAAAATGGGGGAGTGATGACTTTGATGATTAGTATCTAAAAATTGAACCTAAAGACCTCCTTATATATTAGTGTACCTAGACATTGTAACCTAAATGATTAATAGTGTAACTCCTATAACATAATGTGCATATAAATTATGTAACCTACAAATGAAATCAAATTTTGTAACTCATATAATGAATTTTGTAACTCATGCACAATTAGGTTTTATAACTCATAAAATTTAAAACCTTTTTTATTCCAACAATCTCCCACAAAAAGTTTTGAAATTTAAAAATTAATTTTGCAACCTTATATTATGCAATCAATGTAGGTGCCTTTCGAGCTTGAACCTACACTTAGTGTTGATAGCATCTATTTGAGGTACCTAAGTGAACTATGTCTTGAACTCGGTTCCTTGATCAAACTTCAAGCTATCACAAGCATAATACCGACAAAGACTTGGTTTTTGCGGGTTAGCGCTATTAAAGGCCATGTGCTCAATCTAAATTCTCATGAGAGTTTTTAGAAGACAACTCAATCTTCACGGTCATGGCCTCACGACGGTTCTCACTTAGGTAAGTCCTCCAAAGGTATATGTGATCTATACCTTGCAAGAAAATGCTTGCCTTGGACTTATTCAAGGTAAATATACCTTTCTTTAATATCACATATAAAAGACTTTTGCCTTAGGGATGAACTAGAGTATATCTTCTCAAAGATATCTCATAATAGTAGTGCTTAATAAGTCAAGCAATATGGATTATTTCTACCCATTGAACCTCCTTCATGGGATCTCCAATCACAGAGGTTGGGTTACCTCTCTAGGTGACTCCCTTATGAGCTTAGGCCCATCCCCCTCGACAATTCTTTAGTAGCTTTTAAGGAAAGCCCTTTAGTTAACTGATCAGCAATATTTAACTCAGACTTAATAAACTCTAAAGTTACAACGGCATTGCCTAAAAGACTTCTCACAGACTTGTATCTCACTCTTATATGTCTGCTTATCTTTTTGTTAGTGTGAGTTTGCTTTACCAAATCTATAACTGCTTTACAATCACAATGTATAGGAATAGACGATATATTCCTCACCAAAGGCATTTTTATGAAAAGACTCTTGATCCATTCAGTTTCTTTACAAGTAGTGTCTAAAGCTATGAGTTCAGACTCCATAGTACTTCTAGAAATCAAGGTTTCTTTCTTCGAACTCTAAGATATAGCTGCTCCTCCTAAAAGAAACATATAACCACTTGTGGATTTAACATCTATATTGTCTGTAATCCAATTAGCATCACTATATCCTTCGATAACATTTGGAAATCCTTTATAGCATAAAGAGTAATCAATTGTTCCTTTAAGATATTTACACACTCTTTCTAAAGCAAGTCAATGCTCTTTACTTGGATTATGAGTACATCTACTAAGTCTACCCACTATATATGATATATCAGGCCTAGTTTTATTTGCTATGTATAACAAAGATCCTATAATTTGAGAATACCTTAATTGAGACACTGGTTCCCCTTAATTCATCTTTAACTCAATCTTAGAATCATAAGGAGTAGATACCGACTTAGAATCAAAGTATCCAAACTTTTTTAACATTTTCTCAATAGAATTTTTTTGATCTAAAGTAATACCCTTAGAAGTCTTCTTTATTCTCATGCCTAGAATCATATTTGCTTCACCCAAATCTTTCATATCAAAGTTTCTAGACAAATAGGATTTTACATCATTTATTATCTCCAAGTTTGATCCAAAAATTAAAATATCATCTACATATAAACTCAAAATAACGTGTACTCCATTAATCTCTTTATAATATACGCACTTATCATGTTCATTAATCATAAATCCATAACTTAAAACTACTTCATCAAACTTCTCATGCCATTGTTTTGGAGCTTGCTTTAGATCATAAAGAGACTTAGCTAACCTACAAACTTTGTGTTCTTGTCCTTTCACTATAAAACCTTTAGGTTGTTTCATATAAATTTCTTCATCTAAATTTCCATTTAGAAAAACGGTCTTTACATCCATTTGATGAATAAGTAAATTATGTATAGAAGCTAAAGCTATCAAAATCCTAATTGTTGTGATACTAGAAACTGGTGAGTAAGTATCAAAATAGTCTATTCCTTCTCTTTGTGTAAATCCTTTTGCTACCAGCCTTGCCTTATACTTATCTAAAGAACCATCTGATTTCAACTTCTTTCTAAAGACCCATTTACAATCTATTGCTTTGTTCCCAGGTGGAAGATCCACTAAAACCCAAGTATTGTTTTGAATTATAGATTCAAATTCACTATTTATAGCTTCCTTCCAAAAAGATGCATCAATGGAAGTTACAGCTTCTTTATAAGAACTAGGATCTCCTTCCACCAAGTAAGTATAAAATTCTTCTCCAAAACTCTTTTCTTTTCTAGGTCTTTTACTCCTCCTAGGTTCAACTTGTGATTCATCAACTGATAAATTAGTAAGTGTTTTCTCATTATCAATTGAAGTAGATGGACCACAAATGGTTTTTTGAACTCTAGTTCTAAAAGGAAAAATATATTCAAAATAAGTAGCTTCTCTAGCTTTTATGATTGTGTTATTAGATATTCCACTAACTTCAGAATTTATAACTAAAAATCTATTTGCACTACTATTTTAGGCGTATCCAATAAAAACTGCATCTATTCTTTTTTGTTCTATTTTCTTTCTCTTAGGCTCAGGTATACCAACCTTAACTAAGCACCCCCACACTTTAAGGATTTTAAGATTAGGAACTCTTTTTTTCCAAATTTCATAAGAAGTTTTCTCTAAATCCTTAATCGTTATTCTATTCAATATAAAACATGCGGATAATATTGCTTCCCCCCACAGATTATCTGGTAAAACAGAACTTAACAACATAGAATTCACCATATCTATCAGAGTTCTATTTTTCCTCTCAGCAACCCCATTAGATTGTGGTGAGTAAGGTGGAGTTAACTCATGAATAATACCATTCTCTTCACAAAAAATGCTTAAAGCACTTAAAGTATACTCACCTTCTCTATCAGATCTAAGCTTCTTAATTCTTTTATCTAATTGATTTTCTACCCCATTTTTGTATACTTTGAATTTATCAAATACCTCATCCTTAGTCTTAATCAAGTATACATAACAATACTTAGAACAATCATCAATAAATGTTACAAAATATCTATTTCCTCCTCTAGTTGGTGATCGATTAGAATCACAAACATCACTATGTACAAGTTCTAAAACTTGGGTTGTCCTCTCAATCGACTTATAAGGCTTCCTAGGTTGTTTAGCTTGAACACAAATCTCACACTTATGTTTAAAATCAATTATAGCTTTAGGCACTAAGCCAAGATCCATCATTCTTTTGATTTTCTTTAAAAACACATGTCCAAGTCTCCCATACCAAATATTAGAAGTTTCAATATTAAAAACTTTGGAAACTTTATTAGATCTTGAAAAATTATTCAACTTAAATAAACCATCACAAACATAACCTTTACCCACAAATACATTATTTTTAGAGATTACAACTCTATTGGGCTCTAAAACAATTTTGTATCCTTGTTGAACTAAAGAAGACCCACTAACAAGATTTCTTCTCACTTCAGGAACATAACGCACTTCCTTGAGAATTAAGGTCTTTCTAGAGGTCATCTTCAATTCAATATCTCCAATCCCAAGTACTTGTGTGGTAGTATTATTGCCTAGGGTCACACTTCCTCCACTTGAGTTCTGATAATTTTTAAAATAACTTCTATCAAAACAAACATGAATATTGGCGCCTGAATCTAACCACTATTTATTATTTTCATAAGTAAAATTGACACTCAAAGAATTAGAATTATTATACCTAATGAGAGGTCCATTTGGTTCACTTGGACTTCCTTCTTCCAATACATGTATTTGATCCTTTTGATTTTTATGATGTTGCTTGGGCTTATGTTTGTAGGCTTCTGTCTTTTTATGAAAAAAATCATTTGCCACATGATTAGACCTTCCACAAACATAGCAAATCCTATCCCTTTTGCCTTTAGAATTCTTAGAACTATTATGTTGATTATTCTTATTCTTAAAGCTCTTTCTCCTAGGTTGAAAACCATTTCTCTTATTGTTCTTAAAATTCCTTGTGTTTTCAACTAAGTTTACTTTAGTACTTTCAATTTGATTAAAAGTACCAACTCTATTATTTTCTTCAATTGTGAGTGAGTTAATCACTTGTGTCATGGAAAGAGTTCCTTGTCTATGTTTTAAAGATTTGGAAAAATCAAACCAACTAGGAGGTAACTTCTCTATTAAACATGACACCTTAAAATCTTCACTAAGAGTCGTACCATTTTTCTCAACTCTTCTCAAAAGTTCTTAGAACTCATGAATTTGATCTCTAATAGGCTCAGAATCTATCATTTTATAAAGATTAAAATTTGAAACAGCAAATCTATCTAGACTAGTGTCTTCTATCCCATAAACGGCTTCAAGAGTGTTCCACAATTCTAAGGCATTTTTGATAATTTCATAAACATCATAGAGATGATCTAATAAAGCACTTAATATTCTATTGTGACAATGATAATCTATCTCCTCTTTTGACATTTGAGTTGTGGAAGTAGAAGTAGAACTAGAGGCTTCTTGGGTTGTATATGTATTGCTAGGTTGACTAGATGGTTCACTAGGTTGACTAGTTGGTTCAATAACCGAAATTAACCTAGAATAGTGAGCCAATATTTCAATTATCTTTGCCATCTCCTAAAATTATGTCCATTAAATTTTTCAGGTTTTATACTATTTGCTTCCTCAATCTTATTCATTGTCTTTGCACTAAAATATCTAAAAGCAAAGGAAATAACTAATATAGATATGCGCGCAATATATAAAATAAACATCACAAAATATTCAATATGTAATTAATAAAAATTTCAAACTAGTTAAACAATTAGTAGACACTTATGAAAAATATGTAACCGATAATTAAATTAAATAACTATTTTAAATTTGAAAGCAAAATAAAACCGTTTAGAGTTTTTAAATTAATAAAAGTTATAACAACTTTAGTATCATAAATATTTTAGAGTTGTAATAGAAACTTAAATATTTAAGACAAAAGTAATGTAACTTTCAATTTTATAAATAAAATTTAATGCATTAAAAATTGTAACAGAAACTTAAATATAAAAAAAATGTAACCTTCAGTTTTATAAATAAAATTTAATGTATTCAAAATTTCAAATTTTGTCTAAATAATTTATTATTCTATTGCAAACATAACTTCAAGTCTTAAATGAATTTAAAACAAACTTTAAGAAATAATTATGATATGTAGAAAAATACTTTGTAAGTCACCTTGCAATAATATATATATATATATATATATATATATATTAAATCAAACCAAGCAATGATTTATTAATTAAATATTATATTATAATAAATACACACACAATTATATAATTAGAATAAACAAATTAAAATTTATAAAATATATATACGAATATCAAAACAAACGAGTAGGTACTGTCTTTGGCTTTAGATTGTTAGAAAAATATTATTAATTCACCAAATAACACATGCTCAATCAATATTATTTTAAATATATTAAATAAACAAATAACAAAATAAATAACAAATATAAGAACTATAAAAGCAAGTTAGAAAAATCTGGCCTGTGTTATGAGAGGCACGCGTAAAAGAGTCCTCCCCTTCGTGCGGGTAAAAGACGGTCCTCAAGGGCTCCAAGATACAACCCAATAGCTCTCAGCTACTCTCCTCGATGAGCACGATCAACGAAAGAACATAAACCAATCTTGCAAGTCGTAGTTGCAAAATTATAGAATTTTGGAATTGAAAATGGGGGAGTGATGGCTTTGGTGATTAGTATCTAAAAATTGAACCTAAAGATTTCCTTATATACTAGTGTATCTAGACATTGTAACCTATATGATTAATAGTGTAACTCCTATAACATAATGTGCATATAAATTATGTAACCTACAAATAAAATCAAATTTTATAACTCATGCAGTGAATTTTGTAACTCATGCACAATTAGGTTTTATAACTCATAAAATTTAAAACCTTTTTTATTCCAATAGTTTCTACTTTGCCCCCATATCTTGCAAGGCCTAAAATTACTGCTATTGATGTCCTCGAAGAAAATCCCAATCTGATAACAAAGCTTAAGGAAAACATTGGCGTTATGTGGAAAGGTTGATTTTGATATCTTTTTATACCCTTTATTATGTTTAATTAGTTGGAGGAACTTGTTGTTAAAGTACTTAAATCCTATGAATCTTGACCAAAATGCACATAAATCCTTTTACTCACAATTTTCATGTCTACATATAGATATACACTTCACTCTGTTTGGCTTATAACTTTTGCAAGTGTTCACATGCATGAAGTAATGAACAGATGGACAAATGTCTACAGTCTGAAAAAGATCAACACTTGACAAATGCTATCTATCTGTAGGACTTACATTGTTTGTTTCTAAGGCCCATTCAAGTACAAATCTAATGAACACGTGTGAATCATAAAAAAGAGTTTCAGCTGTAGTGCTAACGGACTATAATTGACTACTAAACATGCATCTCTGTCACTCCAGGCAACTAGATCACATAAGAGTTCGTGTTGAATTGGGATTTTTTTAATGCTGGCATACTCGTCAAAACACATAAATGATATAACGGATTATAATTGACTACTGAACCTGCATATGTCACGTCCAATCCTTTGTCGTGTGGGAAAAAAAATTCTGCCTGGACTCCTAATTAACCCAATGGTAATGACTTTTATTCATGGCAAAACACTTAATATGCACTTAACTGTTTTCTAATGGCAATGGCTTGTTCAATAATCGAAACAAATAATACATCGACTGAATAACACAAGAAGAAAATCAATTATTTCTTAGAAGAACAATAAGCATGGTGGGCAAGAATAGAAATAAATATCCCTTTATATTTGTCGTAGTAACTACTCCAGCTATGCCATTGTTTGATGCAAACTCAAATACTCAATTATACCTACACGATTAATAATTTAAAAAGAAAAAAAAAACTATTTACTTGCAAATAATATATGATGACTTACCGTGAACATAACATTTTTATATTTTCAAAACGAAAAAAAAAGAATCAAAGTTAGAAATCATAAGGGCTGGCAATGGGGTAGGGTGCAGGGTGGCAGGTATCCATCCCTGCCTCGCTAAATTTTTTCCCGCTCCACCCCGCCCTGCCCAGTCCAATCTAAATTTTATGAAATTATTTTATCTAAAATACAAATACATTTATAACCATTATTTAAAAATTATAAAAATTTTATATTCAATATACTTCATTAAAAAAAAAAACATACATACATCTATAAATTTTTAAAATAACATAAATATAATTAAGAATATTTATTCTTAATCTCAAATAAAATACATATACACATGATATGTATCCTAAAATATTTCATAACAAATCTAATTGTTCGACAATCATTTAAAGTTACAAAAAAAAAAGTTAATTTATATTAGATAAAAAATCTTTGTATAAATTTTCATTTATATTTGCATTGTACAAGCTAAATGGTGATTGTACTTAAACTTAAAAGAACTAAAGTTAATTGTATTATATAAAAAAATTCGTTACCCATAAAGTTTATATAAGTTTTTATTTTTATTGGTATTATGCAAGCTAAATGGTAATTGTACAAATTAGTTATGTCATCTAAAAAAATAATGACCACTAATTACCATTTGATTTTATTAGTAATAATGTTGCAGACTCTATTAGAAATAATGTTAAAAGTGTATTATTGCTTGTAACTAGTTAATTGACAAATTTTCAAACAATTGATAATACAATCAAATAATTTTCCAATAGCATGTTGATTTAATTTTAATATTATAATAATAATAATAATAATAATAATAATAATAATAATAATAATAATAATATGAGTGACATATATCAATTAATTAAAATTATATATATATATATGAAACATTAATAATTCAATTAATTAATTTAAATTACGATAAGTCATATATTTAAGGTTATAAGATTGTTCTTATCATATTTTTATTTACATATTTAGAAAATAATTTATTGATTATATTAAAGGAATATATTTTGGAAATGATCTTGTTATATTAAAATAATTTAATTAGTACTTAATAATCTATATCAGGATTGTATATATTATACAAATTAATTACTATAAAATACAAATATTTTATTTTGTCATTATAATATTAATAAATTAATGTTAATATACTAAAAAATTCGTAATTATTAATTAAAATATGACTTTTGTGAAAGTATTTGTATTGTTTGTAAAATTATAAAGAATTCACATGTATGAAAAGTTTAACAAACATAACATAAAAATTACCCCACAATCCAAAAATTTTAAGACTTTACAAGACATACCTATATCTTGCGAGGCGGGACAAGGCAACGGATCCAAGCGGTTGGACCCGGACCCGCCATAACAATAATTAAATTTTAGGGAGTGGTCAACTTTCAAAAACCTAGAAATTAATTCTCCACTTAGATGCAATGATGTTGAAATGGGTGACACTAATTAAATGGTTGTATTGCTTTTGCATCTGCATTGTTTGTCTCTTTATATTGGAATATTTACGCCAACGACGCCAACCTTAAGCCGAAAAATACTCGTGACAAATACTAATTGTAAATATACCATGCTGGATTATAAAAATTCTTCTCATTTACAAATTATAAATATTCTACAAGAGCTATAAATATTGATAGAGAAGTATGAATACTCATGATCATGACAAAAAGTAGTTATCATCACAAAATAAATCTACAGATTGACATAGCAAGTCATAAATATTCTTGTAGAATTAAACTCTTATCACATCCTTCTAAACCCCGATAAATAGAATAGAGCTTGTGGTAACTAAGTCTGAAGATAAAATGACAAAAAAAAAAAGAAAAGCCCAACACAAAAGTTTCAATAGCTTATAAATAGAACATGAATAGCTAGAAATAAAAAATTGAACCTCAACAATTTTTAAAAAAATGCGAAAAACATTGGGGGACACTTGAAGACAAATTTATCTAAGATGCATTTATCAAACACTTAATGAGCATAAACATAAATCTGTTTAAAACATTAAAATTTTGAAAGTTAACACAAACAGAATCAAATCTGAGGAAAACATATTGTGAATCAAATCAAAATGATAGAAAAAGTTAAAGAAATCCAAATCCAAACAAATCAATTAAGCATTAACAAATCAAATAAAAGTACTAAAAAGCAACAGAAATTAACAAAAAACCAAAATAAATAAACCTTGACCTGTTAGTTGGAAAAGTTATAGAAAATGAATCCCTTAAGCCAAGCCCCAATCTCAGAATGATATGGATGAGTCCCTACAATTTAAAAATCAAAATAAAAATGCAAAAATAAAGCTTGTCGATTAATCACATAAGCGAAAAAATAAAACAGAAAAATGGGAGACGAGAGCGAAAAGAACAACTACCTGATTTGAACTAAAACAAAAAAAAAGTGAAAATAGGGAGATGAGATTCAAACTAACCAGTGGAAGATTTGTTTGATGTTTCGTCGGATATGATTTGCTCCACCAAATGTTTCACCAACAATTGAAATGGTGCTACAAATGTCGAAGTGTCAGCAAAGAGATCAAATGAGGGAGATGATCAGAGTGAGAAAGAGAAAGATAAGAGTACTATAGGAGATAAGCAAGACAAGAGTGAGTGAGGGAGAAGAGAGTGACGGTTAGGGTAACCAAAAAGTGAAAGAGGGAGTTAATTTATATGAGTAGCACTTTTGTAATTTAGGAAAAGGGGAGAGTGACAAGTAAATGAAAGCATGGGTTTGATTTTGGATACTTTGACACTTTCCTTTTTAAAATGACATATATTTCATAAAGAGTAGTGACATAAAAGCTGTGATTTCTTGTAGTGGATTATATAGTTCTAAAATAATAACACTCTTAATTAGTAACATATAAAATTAATTAAATCATAAATATTCAATCTGTAATAAATTTTAGTAATAAGAATTTTCATAACTGAAATATTTATTAGACTATAATAAAAACTCATAAAAGGTTTTGATAATAAAACCGCTACATGTTACAAGTCATTCATATTCTTTGAAAATAAAAAGAAAATTTTAATAAGTGATCACATACTTGGAAAGTAATTGCAGAAATTTGATGCCGTAACTATTACTTGTAATATCTATAGCTTATAACCACAATTTCAATAAAAGCAAATAGATATAACATCTCTTCATAAATGAAACATTAGATATATACATTTGTCACCAACATATTCATAACTGAGAATTTGAGATGATAAAAATTCTTACTAACCATATTAATATATCTGATATGCTATAAATCGAACTTAATAAGTAAATGCTCATTACTATCTTTTTTCAAAGCTTATAATAACCTAATTATGTAAGGACAAATCATACGAAAATGTGATGTATATAATACCAAAGTTTACTACACTTATTCATATAAGAGTTACTAGTTAATTCATACTCACTTTGCTCTTAACCACAAATAAAAAACATTGATATAAATACAATTTATATGGCTGAAGTATAGAATAAAAGAATCGCATCTTCATTTACCTTCATGTCTTTAACTTAATAAAGATATTTATTTGCTTGTGTTGTAAATGAAGAAATAATTGGAAAGCAAGTTACACAATGAAGCCACCAAGTCTCTACTACCAAGACGACTAGATCTACAAGAGAATAACAATCATTATATATTCAATATCCAAAGAAGCTTTAAATATTTGAAATTGGTTTATATTAGTAACTAAATTCATTTTATGTTCTAAACTAGATATGCATTTTCAGTTCTTCATTACAAAGAAAAATAAAAAGATTTTATACATGCAAGTATATATCACAATATAAACTAGAATAATTCACTAATCATATATAGTATAATAAGGCTAGCTATATTCAAGTTATGAACAAAAATATAAATCATGATAGATCTTGCAAAGATCTACAACATACATTATATGATAAACAAACAAACAAAACAATTAACAAAATCCATCACACTTGTGATCTTCTCATATTCATTAAAATATAACTAAAATATAGATGAAGCTTATGGCTATGTAGATGCCTATAGTCATGGATCTAATAAAAAGTAAAATGTACAAACTATTATGAAATAGTTTGTGCAACATAAGCAATTAAAAAATAAAAACATAAATATATGCAACCAATTAATATTAACCAAATGACTAACCAATCATATGAGATACATCTTTGGCTTTAGATTGTTGGGAATATTTATAATAAATTTAAATATAATAAATTTAAATATAATAAATAAAACAACAACAATATCATAAAAAACAATAATATAGAAAATTAAGTAACATATGTATCTAAAGTAGAAAATAGATTAAAAATGTAAGGCTTGAGCACTTGGGAAGCATGTTAAAGGCTAAAGCCAAAGAGTTCTCCCCTTGTACGGGTCATATCGATACTCAACGCTCTAAGATACAATCCAATGCTCACAGCCTATTTTTTCGATAAGCACGATCACCGGAGAAAAATAGCATGTCTCCATGCGGTTGCTCAAAACATATAAAATAGTCAAAGTTTATTCTCATTCTAATGTTAGAACCATGAGACTCCTTTATATAATAATCTCATAGCTTAGGTAACTTACGAATTAATTCTTGTAACTCCCAAGCCATAAGTTCTTAATAAAAACATGAATGCTACAAATAATAAGTGTTGTAACTCATGTTTTTATTACATTTATAACTTATGAAATTAATCTCAAAATAAATTTTGTAGCTCATGATGTAAATGTTTGTTTTAAACATTTTATTTTGAACAGAATTGTCTATAATCAAACAAGAGAAAAGTTAAGAATAGCTCTTGAAAGAATAGACAAATTTATACAAAATTATAGATCTATCAAAACTTTCAGATAATTGGTATTTTGCCTATTTTGACATGAAGATTCCTATTTTCAGGGACTTGAAGAAGTTTATCGGATAAAGCATATAGTTTTCCACGATAAATGTTTCAACCCATTGCACTTAAATTGTCCCTACTTCACGACCTTAACTACTCATTTCAAGTGCAATGGGCTGAAATGGCTTCTATATGAAACTATATACTATATCCAATAAAATTCTCTAAACCCCCAAAAACAAGAATCTTATATTAAAATAGATAAAATAAATAATTGTTATTTTATAGTTTCGACCTTTCTATAATTATCAATGATTTTTAATCTTCTTTCAACGCCTTTCTTAACTGATCTTTTGTTTGATTTTAAGCAACTCTGTACAATGAGCATTAGCTTCATAGGCTAATATGATTCCTAATTCTAAAATTCTTTTATTAATCAAATGTGAATTCATTTCTAGCACTTTCCTAGAAATATATTTATAAAACTATACATATGATCATATAATATAATTCCAAGAAATTCAATCGTAACATAGCCAAATTGAAAGAAGTCCAAACAATTAAAAATTGAAACTATTTTAGTAAGAAATTTGATAAACTTAGAGCTTTAACCATGGCTGAGCTAATCTAAGTAAAGGAAGTAGTTCTTTAAAATTTCTTCACAAACATTTTGATAATCTAACTTTTTTTAAAGATTAAGATCAAATTCTGTATTAAAAATAAGGGAAAATTGGAAAAATAGATAAAATTAGGGACCTTAAGTGAAATTTAGACACATCCTGAAAAATTTTCATGCCATAGACACTTTCTTCGAAAAATAACTAAAATGCCCTTTGAAGCTCAAACTTGAAAAAAAAGAAGAAAAAAAGAAAGAAACATCACGAAACACTCTTCCTCCACTGTACGAGAGATTTTAAGGGATTTGAAATAAATTTTAAGGGATTTTGAATTTGAAGATTTGAGTTTGGGCTTACATTTTGTACTTATTCTGTGTTTCTGGGGCTAAATAAAGTATTATTTTGTTGATTGTTTTGGTTAATGTGTGTAAAAATTGTAGAAACTGACGCGTTTTGTCATGATGAAGACGATGGCGAGTGTCGATTTTCGCTCGACACTTAACATTCCCAATTACAACATGTAAAGTCCTGTCAGGTGCATGTCTTTGGCATTCGATATCGTGTCGAGTCCTATCAGATACATATCTCTAACACTCGGTATTATTAGAATTGGGAATGATGAGTGTCAGTTTTATGTAAAATACCATGGTGGCCAGTGTCGGTTGAAGCATCCGACAAAACTCAACACTCGTATGTCGAGTGTCAAGCGAAAATTGACACTCGTCATTGTCTTTGTTACGACAAAATGCGTCAGTTTTTACGATTTTTGCACACATCAAACCAAAAATCAACAAAATAACTCTTCATTCAACCCTAGAAATACAGAATAAGTAAAAAATAAGAGCCCAAACTCAAATCCTCAAATTCAAAATCCCTAAAATCTATCCAAAATCCCCAAACATAGAAAAAGTTTCTCGTTCCTCTTGTTGCATTTTGGACTACGTTTCGGACTGCGTCGAGGGTATAGCTGGACAACAACAGGTGATTATGGAAATAGGACACGGTTATGGAAATAGGAAGAGGTAAGTGAAGGAAAGAGAGAAATAAAGAGTTTAGGAATAAATTGAATTTCAAATGGCATTTTAGTTATTTTTCAAAGAAAGTGTCTATGGGATGAAAATTTTTCAAGATGTATCTAAATCTCACTTAAGGCCCCTAAAAGTGTCTATTTTTTCAATATTCCCTAAAAATAACTTGTTCTACGTTATTAAGTATTTCTAGCTTTTGTAAATACCATTGATTTTCTTCTAGGTAAGTGTCAATATCTTTTAGGATTTTTATCATGTAAAGTAATCATTATTTTTATAAATTTTGATATTTGAAACCCGTGAATTTTAAACTTCACTTAAAATCTTTTAATATTTTTAGTTTAATAAAGTTTTAACAAAACAATTTGAATTTGAAATCATGAAAGGAAATGACATAGATATATACAATAGCGGGTTGGTAGCTACAAAGTTTAAATTAGAATCATTTAAAGGGTTAAAGATCCTTTAAAATGAATCCAAAACTATTTATTTCATCTTTACCCTAGCAGGGTATTTTCATAAAAGATAATAGCATATTCAAAAACCCATATAACTCAACAAACAACAAAATGTTTTTAGAAGCTGATATGAAACGGTGATGACTCAGAGACGACTTCTAAAATATTTCTAAAAGTTTCAACTTTTGGTATCCAAGAGTATTCTTGGCCGATAAAACTTGACTTTCTTTAAAATGTTTTAAAACTTTTAAGGTTTTATTTAAACTCTTCGACTTTGTCCTTAAAATAAATTAGGATGCCATAAATGATAAAGAAACTATTGAACGCAATAGGATTTAGATAAGAAAAGAAAGACTGAAAGGGGATCACTTATGCATTACAATTTAGAGTGAAGAGGTACTCTAATTGAACACTAACCAAGTGAGGGATGCCTACTAATATAACTTAAATATGTATATAGACAAGAAAAAGAAAGAAAAACCTTGTCCACGTGTTATGATTCACTGAAAAATCTTATCCCTTTACATATTTTTAATAAAGTAATACTAGATTTATAATATTCATACAATATATATTTTATAATATAACGTGACAATCTACATAGCCAAAATTCACTAGAGGAGAAAAAAATAAGGGAAAATTGAGAAAATAGACACAATTAGGGAATCTTGTTGAAATTTAGACACATCCTGAAAAATTTTCATGCCATAGACACTTTCTTAACAAAAAGACTGAAATACCCTTATATAATCAATATTTTCCCAAAACCTTATTAATTCCCTCTTCGGATGAGATTAAAGAAAGTTATAAACGAAACTAAGAACAAAGAAATCAGTCACAAATCCATACACTTTACTATCCGAAACAACCTCAATAGCTGAAGTTGAGCAAATAAACTTTCCTTAATCTCTCTCTAAATGGCATGAAAATTTCATTAGGTTGTAATGTTTTCGTTATTGATCGTTTTGGTAACTATAAACCGCATTATATAGTTTAAAATGGGATATGTATGTGAATTAAGGTTAGAGATAGTGCCGTTTGTGTGAAAATTTCCTGGAAATTGACTATCGTTGTGCGAAAATCTGGTATTGCAGTCGACGGTTGAAGAAGACGAGATTTGTCAAGCGTCGTTGAGTGTCGAGCGGTTATGTTGGATCGAATCTCGAAATGTCAGATGGTAGTGTCGAGTGTCTAGGTGTTGTGTCGATTCTAGGTTCGAGTGTCGAGCGTTCGAGTTTCGTCAAGCGTCTAGTGGAGTGACGAACTCGACGAAAGTCGGATGCAATTTTTGTCGAGTTCGTGTATCACGTGTCGAGCATCGAGCTTTCATCCGGCATGTCGAGTGTCCGATACGTGGAAACCGACGTGTAGATGTCTCAAACCATGTATGTCGAGTATCTTCGAGAGTCGTTGGTCGAGCATCGAGACTCGTGTGTCGAGCGTCGTTTGAGTATGTGCGTCGAGTGTTGAACTGGACGAGTGTCGCATGCAAAGATAGTTGAGTTTGTGTGTCAAGTCTCATTTGTTGAGTGTCGAGTGTCAAGGGTGTTTGTCGAGTGTCATCGAGCGTTTGGGCAGAACATTCGTTTTTGTGACTTTTGTAAGCAATTTCGTAATTATTTTTTGTCCACGGAACTTATATGATATGTCTCAATCATGCAAGAAATGGAAACTTTGCGCATACTTATTGCATACAATGGTTCTTGGACTGTGTAAGAGAACGGTGGTTATTTGTACATCAGTGGGACGGGGAAGCCATTGATAATTCGTAGGTGTGCTACCTATAATGAGTTGGTTGACTGTATTAGTAATAAAATGGGTTGGGATCTTCGTAAGCATAACATGAGTTTAGAGGTTCAATTTGCTTGTAAGGGTGTTCTGCCAATGTCGATTCGCATAGAGACTGACGACGATGTTTGTTTTTTTTATACAACATTGTTTGGAGGACCAACAATCATATACAACATTAATTGTCAAACTTGAAGATAGGGACAAGCAAAGACAGAGGTCAAGATTCGATGCAGTATATAGGTGACAAGGATCTTCTCATCCCTCCTGTTTGTGCACAACCACAATTGAATGATGACGTTGGCATTGAGTTTGAGCAGTGTTCAAGGCATGCAGGACATGAGTCAGTTAGGGTTGGGGTGTTATTTGAAAATGAAGAAGGGGTGCCTCCATTGATACCATCGAGATTAGTACGTCATCTTGACAACATTAGAGAGTTTGAGAGATTAGGTAATATTGTTGATGTTAATGATAATGATGATGATGATGAAGATTATGAAGATAATGATGATGGTAGTGATGATGTTAGTGCGCATGTTGACGATGACAATGATGATTGCACTATTCGTATTGAGAATGATGTTGAGGGATTGGATGATTTTGTTGTTGATAGGCACAATGTAGACGGTCCACATTTTGATAATAAGGGAGAACGGGAGATCTTGAATGATGTGAACGAGGATGTGCCACTTACCGTGCCTTCTCCGATTCACTCCACATCTACCGTGCCTCCTCCAATTCACTCCACACCTACTCGTCCAGTATATGGACATCAGCAAGATCCGGTGTCGAATAATGAGTCGATAGTGGATGAAAATCATAGACATGAAGAAGGTAATATGGGCGCTGTAAATGACAGCTGTCGGGCTAACACATTCATGTGGATGCCGCGTATTGTGCATCCACCTTCCACAAATGGCGATGATGCCTCGTCGTTTGTAGTTGACGAGATTGAGGTTGGAGTTGGGCAGATGTTTAATAGCAAAACAGAGCTTCGTGAGAAGTTATCGATGTTGGCATTAAGACAGAACTTTCAATTCAAGGTGAGGAACTCCAACACAACAAGGTTTGAGATTGTCTGTCATGCTGAATCTTGTAAATGGCGTGTACGTGCCATCAAGGTGGCCGACTCACATTTTTTTTTTTGTAACCGAGGTGTCTGGGCCAGCTTACGCGTACCACGACTAATCCTCGGAGGAGACTAGCGCAACCACAACCCACTGTCACGGTCTCTCACTTAAATCATGGAGGAGGCCATTGTGGAGACTCGAACCCAGGACTTCACCATTGGTGCTGTACCAACTCCATCCTGGCCCGCTTCACCACTTGAACCAACCCATTGTGGGTGGCCGACTCACATTTCTTCCAAGTGAAAAAGTATAAGAACCACCACACATGCTTCAGAGTCGGACTTCATCCAATTCACAAACAGGCAACTGCACATGTCATTGGCAAACATATTAAGAGCAAATTCGTTGAGACATCGAGAATATATAGTCCGAAGGATATTATGTTCGATGTTCAAGAGTCATTAGGTGTTAATATCACGTATAACAAGGCATGGAGGGCAAAGAAGGTAGCTTTGCAAGAACTTCACGGATCTCATGAGGAATCATTCACACTACTCCCTCAGTACATGTAAATGATTGGGAAAGCAAACCCGGGGACCAAAACGTCGTTAGAAACTGATGATGAGAACCATTTTAGATACTTTTTCATGAGTATGGGGGCCTCTATTGCTGGATTTGCATCACCAATTAGGCCAGTTATCGCAGTTGACGGTTCTTTTTTTAAAGGGAAATATAGAGGTATAATGTTTTTGACTTCTTGTATGGATGGAAATAAACAAATATACCCCTTGACATTTGGAATTGAGCATTCTGAAAATGATGACTTGTGGAACTGGTTCATGAGATAGTTACGTGATCATGTTGTACAAAATATCCGAGATCTTGTCTTCATTTCTGATCATCATCATAGTATTGAATGCGCTGTTTTAGCAGTTTTTTCTCATGCACTGCATGGATTGTGTACTCATCATCTGAAGGGTAACTTGAAGGCAACGTTCAAGGACAAGACTTTGTTAGAATTGTACTACCGAGTTGCAAGGACATATCACTATGCTGATTTAAATTATCATATGCGACAAATTGAATCGCATATGCCAGCAATAGCAACTTATCTTCGAGAGATTGGAGTTGAGAAATAGGCATGTTCATAGTTTCATGGTAGACAGTCTAACATAATAATAACAAATATAGCTGAGTCGATGAACAGCTGTTTGCAAAATGATCAATTCCTCTCGGTAACATTATTAGCTAATTATTTTCAGGCCAACTTGCAGAAATGGTTCTATGAGTGCTGACAGCTATTTGCTAACTCAGAATCACATCTCTCACTTTGGGCAAACAAGTTGATGGAGGAGCGTTTAAAAGAAGGAGAGCGTATAAGGGTTAGTGGTATATCTCTTACTATGTATGAGATTAGAGGCAACGACCGTGTTAGCATTATTGACATGCACGCTCGTACATGCACGTGCCGGTTGTTTTATCTTGACCAGCTTCCGTGTGCACATGTATTAGCTGTATGCAAACGTATGAATCTACTTACGTGCCACGATTATTGTGCCCATTGGTATATCACTGAAACATTACTACATGCATATGCTCTCCCAGTTGTTCCTATTGGAGTTAGTGAGGATTGGTGGTTCCTGAGGAGGTTCGCAGTAAAGTGGTTCTCCCGCCAGTCACGAGGAGACCGGCCGGTCGTCCTTGGAGGAATCAAATCCCTTCTGTCGATGAGTCTAGCTCTTCTCAAAATTGCAGGTGCTGTGGAAGTTCCAGGCACAATCTTCAAACTTGCCGAAACCCAGCTCCACTTCATGATAAGGGATGATGTATACCAAATGTTAATGTAAGCAATATAGTCTATTTTTTTTTATTACAATTCCTAGCCTGTTGAAATTAATAACTTTCAGGTGTTGGATTTTGTCATTGTATGCAACATTCATGTATAAGGCATTGTATGCGACATTAATGTCTTAAATACGTCTTAATGTGCGTTGTCGTTAAACTAAATATTCGTGTCTGACGTTCAGCCATACAAGGTCCGTGGACAAAAAAAGCATTACGAATTTGCTTCCAAAAGTCAAAAAAACGAGTGTTCTGCCGAAACGCTCGACGATACTCGACACAAAACGCTCGACGTTCGACACTCGACAAATAACACTCGACACACGACATAAAATGACCGACGCTCGTCCAACATGACACACGAACGCTCGCCACGAAATCGACACTCGACAGTCAAAGCCATATACTTGACAATATCATTCGACATGTCGTGACTAGATCCGACACCCCTTGACACTCGACTAGCGTGACACATATACCCGACACTTTAACTCGACATTCGACACACGAAGCTAGACACTCGACATACTATCTCGACATCCGACACGCGAAGCTACACCCCTGACACAAGATCTTGACCTTTAGGGTTTAAACATAACACTCGACCCTTATTTCCCGCTTCACACAAAAATTTCTGAAATCCCTTGACAACTCTCAGAACGTAAAGAGACGCAGTATCGACAACTTTTGGAATGTAAAGAGACGCATCATTGGTTGACAATAGAAGCAAGAGGACGCAGAGAGAAGGCCCTATTGATACTGAGGTACGTATATTGTCAGATTTTTTGGTGTTTTAGACATTTATTTGGATGTTTTTAGGGATAAATCTAGTGTCATGCATGTGTGTCGGATTTATGTTGTTTAATGTGAGTGGAAATGGTGGAAACCGACTGGCGCCGTTGCGAGGTAGACGATAACTGTCGGATTTCTCTAGGGACAGTCGACACTTTTAAGGGATAAATCTAGTGTCATGCATGTGTGTTTGTTGGATTTATGTTGTTTGATGTGTGTGAAAACAGTGAAAACCGACTGTCGCCATCACGAGGTAGACGATGATTGTCGGATATGTAATGGGAAAGTCGACACTTTTAAGGGAAATTAGGGATTTGAATTAAATTTTCGTTGGATTTTTGGACTTATTCTGTGGTTTTACGGATAAATCTCCTGTTATTATGTGATATATGTTGTTTGATGTGGACGAAAACTGTAAAAACCGACTAGTTTCGTCGTGAGATTGAGAGTGACGACTGTCAGATTTTTCTAGGGACACTCGACACTCGACAGGAGAAGACTGTCGAGTTAGGTTAAGCGTTGTCGAGTCGTGTCGAGTCGTGCGAGTCGTGTCAAGTCTTGTCGAGTCTTGTCGAATCATGTTGAGTCCGTTCGAGATATGTCTAGCATTTAGGCAGATTGCTTCTTTTATGCTGGTTTTTTTTTCTTTTTGCATCATATTTAACTATAACAGCCTTGTATTTACAGGTTGAAGCATATGACTAGTGAGTTTAGACTGTCTTTCACCCTGAAGGCACCAAATGAGGAGCACTACCATGCAGTGATCACAAACTTGGCAAGTTTGGACTGTGTAGAGTGGATTCAGGTGAAGTTGACTACGAGGCAAAAGGACATGTTTCGTGATACATGTTTCGGATTTATCCTAGACATCCATCGACTGTCCTTTCTATCTCAGTTGGTGCACCATGTGCTTTAGTGGGAGGTTAACACCGTAGGATACGATCAGGAGATGTGGTTCCTTATTCAAGGTAAAAAAATAGTTTTTAACTACAATGTAGTTACAAATTCTTAGTTTTGAGCATATGATCTTTATAGTTATTTTCTTGTTACCATTATTGTCATCTTATGTATATGTTTTCCTTCTTTCTAGGAAGACTGATTCGTTTTTCTATCCACGAGTTCAATTTGGCAACCGGATTAAGATTTGCTTCCACGGTGCCACCAATACTGACTATGTTGAATCCGTGCCCATTGTTGGATACATACTTCAATGGCAAGGACACGGGGCTTAAGAATTTCTATGACAGACTTCAACATTTGGATGTGTCTCGTATGCCAAACGAGGATGTTGTGAAGCTGGCATTGTACTACGTGTTGGAGCATTTTTTCATGGCACGGGATAGAAACCGATATGTCTCTCGTGTGTGGTTGAATTTTGTCAACACACTGGATAATTTTAATAATTATCCATGGGATTCGGTGTCCTTTGATAAGACACTTAGCGGAATGAAGAAGGCTTTGGCCGGGAGGTTAGATAATTATAAAAAGCGAGCCCAAGCGAAGATGAAGTAGGTGGAGAAATATAACTTAAAAGGGTGCCCGTACGCCATTCAAGTACATACTGCTAAACATGAGTGTTAACGTGTTTATTTCTTTATTGGGCGAACAAATTTTAGTACATAGTGTCACTAAATAACCCTTATGTTATTAAGGTTTGGTTGTACGAGGCCTTGCCTTACATTGGCATGACTTTGGGCGAGTGCCCAGGGACTGTGAGGAGAAGATACCGCGGTTGTTGAAGTGGGAGACAATTAAGACCCCGTCCCAGCACATAGTTATAAATGATGTACTGCAGGTTAGGAGGCTAGTATGTACGGATCCTTTGTCATATGAAATTGTCTTGTTTTTGTTCACACCACATAAACTGTTTAACATGATGGATTATTTGTTGACGCAAGCTCGTCCGCTCATCTTTCTAGAGCCGTCTGAGGAGGAGGAGCATACCGAGTGATATATAAGGCTCACTGATGTAGTTGGCATCTGGAGAGGTGCACATATAGCTTGGGCAACAGCTGTGGATGCTCCATTATTACCCATTGAGAGCATTGAGCCACTTCCGACAGAGGGTCCATCAGCTTCACCTCCGAAGGGTCCATCAGCTCTACCTCCCGAGGGTCCTTCAGCGCAACCTCCTGAGGGTCCATCCACTCCACCTCCTGCTGGCCCTAGTTCCCTTGTTGGACCTGATGTGGAGCCAGCAACAAACATAGTTAGTCCTGATGTAGGGGCAGACGTTGATAGAGGGACCTTCAGTCTTGCGCTGGAGTCATTCTATAATACTGGACATTCAAGAGCATCGACTCCGACGTCGGGTCGTGCAACCACCCACTGTGACATTTCTCCTCCTATACACGATGTTCCTCCAAGCTCGCAGGTATGTAATGAGAATTTGCTTTCGTATTCTTGTCCGTTTACATTTGCTGCTCTGTTGGTTTATGAAGGCTCTTGTTAATATTCTCATACAGGCGCCGCCGATCCATGATGAGTTCCAAAGCACAGTTCTGCATGATCTTGATTGTTACGGGAGGAGAATAAGGAAATACAGGAGGAGATAGTTCTTCTACGCAAGGCTGTTTTGCACCTTGGTGGCCACTTCGGATAATTGACACGGTATGTTACAATATTTATAAAACGGATTATGTGATTTCCACACGCTTAAGATGATATTGAGGTTTGGTATATTTCAGGATTCAGATGTAGATTCTGACGGAGGTTCGACTGATGACGGTGAAGGTCAGCAGCCAACGGAACCTGATTTCATGGACCCGATTGTTCGTCCAGTCGATGCTCCTCCAATGGGCTTAGTTTCGCGCCGGGGTCATCGCCTACTTCCGGCAAAGCATAAGCGGAGCCCCTTTGTCAGTCCACTGGCTAGGAAGAGGGCGAGGGTTCAGCCACAAGAGAAAGCCGCAGACCACCAGCATGTACAGTCCGAGGCCCCAATTGCTCAGCCAGAAGATAAACCATCTCAGCAGCCATCACCAGATGCAGGCAGTGGTCTCATCTTGTGCACTCCGGTTCCATTTTTTGACCCACGTGCCCCCATACCAGAAGTTGATCTGAATGCATTCGATTTATGGCTGGCGGACATCCAGGCTAGTGATGATATTGATTTGGCACTCTACAGCGCAAATCGTTAAGTTATTCAAAACGCTACTCAGGCCGTCAAACTGGCTTGAATCTGAGGTAGTTTAAGACCATCTCCTGCTATCCAATATTGCGATATACATTTGAAAATAATATTGATAGCTATTACTGTTTTCATCACATGGATAGCTACCTATGGTTGCTACGTTGCAGAGCTCGCGCTATGGTCAGACCTGGTGTCCAGAGGTCTGCTTTCCTGGACACCACTTTTTGGATACCTATTTCGTAAACATCTAAATTTAAAGGTAATTTCTGATTCCTTCAATGCGCTAACCGAACTCATGAACTTGTAGTTGAAATTGAAGTTGTTGTGGGAATAATACTCGGACAGACTGGATGACATTAACTGGGTAAACGAGGATGACATGGTCCAGTTTGTCTTGAGACAGTTGCCCCTCGTTGGAACACCATGGGTCAAAGTGGATAGGGTGAGAACATTTATATTCATAGAGTTAGTATGTGTCATTTTATTTGAAATGTTGTGATTGATTTCCATGTTGTCAATTTCATTTTTAGCTCTATCTCTCTGTTAACATTAGTGACGATCATTGGGTGGCAGCTTAGGTGTAATTGAATCGCCGTCACATTGCCATATACGACTCAGCTATTGGACATACTTCCACAAACACAGTCATATAGACAGTCCGGTGCCTGGCTGAGCTAATACCCCGTATGCTGTCAATGAAGGTTTATGATATTCCTGACTATCCCGCAACCCCATTCGACATTATACCCATCAAGGACGAGGACCAGGTGCCACAACAGGAGCCTGAGGGAGGAGCATGCGGCGTGTACTGTTTGAAGTACATCGAGTTCCTAGCGGGGGGCGTGCCACTGACTGAGATTAAGGCATTCACGGACGAATGCCTGCGGGAGAGAATAGCGGTAAAACTTTGGGTCAGTCACCTTCATCCACACACACAGGAGGCCGCCACGACCGTCACGGCGCCCTCCGAGGTTGAGGCCTTCATAGCGCCTACTAATCTTGTGTCTGTTGATGTTGCAGCCACTGCTAGGACTGCTAATGATGTGTCAGCAGATGTTACGACCACCATTGGCCATGACGATGTTGATTTAATGGAGGTTGAGCAGCAACCGAGCACGATTTTACCATGAGATCACCTTGCATTGTATATATTATGTTTAGTTACACATTTACACATTATTGTATAGTGACATTTTCTGTATAGTCGCACATGGTTTCCATGTATAGTTGTACGAAAACTTGTAAATACATCTTTTTCCGGTTGTATTAGTAAATACATGTTTCTCATGTTTTCCGGTCGTATACATTTTTATGGTATAGTGGAGGCGAGTACGCTCCGTGTATATGACTGTTGGTCCTCCAAACAATGTTGTATAAAAAAACAAACATCGTCGTCAGTCTTAATATGAATCGGCATTGGCATAACACCCTTACAAGTAAATTGAACCTCTAAACTCATGTTATGCTTACGAAGATCCCAACCCATTTTAGTACTATTACAGTCAATCAACTCATTATAGGTAGCACACCTACGAATTGTCAATGGCTTTCCCGTCCCACTAGTCTACAAATAACCACCGTTCTCTTGCACAGTCCAAGCGCCATTGTAAACAATAAGTATGCGTAAAGTTTTCACTTCCTGCATGATAGAGACATACTATATAAGGTCTGTGGACAATAAATCATTACGAAATTGCTTACAAAGCCATAAAAACGAATGTTCTGCCCAAACGCTCGATGATACTCGACAAACACCCTCGACACACAAACTCGACTAGCTTTGCTTCGCATTCGAAACTCGTCAAGTTTGGCACTCGATGCACATACTCAAATGCTCGACACACGAGTCTCGACGCTTGACCAATGACTCTCGAAGATAATCGACATACATGGTTCTAGACATCTACACATCGGTTTTCACGTATTCGACACTCGACATGCCGGATGAAAGCTCGATGCTCGACACGCGACATACGAACTCGATGAAATTTGCATCTGACTTTCGTCGAGTTCGTCACTCCTCTAGATGCTCGACGAAACTCGAACGCTTGACACTCTAGCCTAGAATCGACATAACGCCTAGACACTCGAAACTACCATCCGACATGTCAAGATTCGATCTGACATAACCGCTTGACAGTCGACGACGTTCGACAAATCTCGTCTTCTTCAACCGTTGATTGCGATACCAGATTTTCACACAACGATAGCCAATTTTCAACAAATTTTCATACAAACTGCACTATCTCTAACCTTAGTTCACATACATATCTCATATTTAAGCTATATAATACGGTTGACGGTTACCAAAACGACCAATAACAAAAATATTACAACCTAATGAAATTTTCATGTCATTTAGAGAGAGATTAACGAAAATATTACAACTGTTGAGGTTGTTTCGGACAGTGAAGTGTATGGATCTGTGACTGGTTTCTTTGTTCTTAGTTTCGTTTATGACTTTCTTTAATTTCGTCCGAAGAGGGAAGTAATAAGGTTTTGGAAAAATATTGATTATACAAGGGTATTTCAGTCTTTTTGTCAAGAAAGTGTATATGGCATGAAAATTTTTCAGGTGTGTCTAAATTTCAACAAGGTCCCCTAATTGTGTCTATTTTCTCAATTTTTTTAAAAAATAAAAATAGATGAGACAGATTATATTTCTAATAGGATTTTGTTATTTAAACTATCACGTAATATTATAAAATTTATATTATATAAATATTTTGAGTCTAACATTATTATTTTTGATGAGATAAGAGCCTATGTGCCCCAAAGAAGTGGAGCCACTCTCACATCTTATCTTTAAATAGTATTTTTTTTTGTTAAAGTAAAAATATTTATGACATTCCCCGTCTGTTTAGACTGTTTCGTATTTATCCATTTCCACTGGCTTTTTACCGTGACATATGACTTTTGTTGCTATGGAAACAAGCTGCTATATTCAAATGCCTCTTCTGCCTTCTGATGCAGTATTTCTTCAACTTCTACTGACATCATGATTTCGTTTTTGACTGGGTGGAATCCAAGTAATAAACTCTAAGGTATTTGTTCTTTCTGTTATTAACCTTGCTTCATTTATGCTTGATCATGACAGCTGGTAAGCTCCGATGGTTTTGAGTTTTGCACCAGTACAACTAATATCCCAAGCTTGTGATGCCGTGTTAATAGACTTTGGACTTAATATTTATAACCTTCGTTCGATGGATCTTAAGGATCAAGTAATATAACATCATCCCATTCAAACATGATTAGGAATAAATTTAACACTACCATTCAATTTCATCGATGTAAAATTTGATCATAATATTTTAAAAAAAATTATATTATCAAAATGTTTGAGAAGAAATTTGAAAGAACTATTTACTTTCTCAATTTAGCTCTGTCACAGTTAAAGTTCTAAGTTCATCAAATTTTTTACTAAATAATCTCGATTTTAATTCTTTGGAATTATCTCAGTTTGGCTCTGTTGCGATTGATTTTTTTTTTTAAAATTATAATATATTATCATATGTACAGTATTTATAAATATTTGAGGAAAGTACTAGAAATAAATTCCATTTTATTAATCAAAGAATTTTAGAATTAGAAACAAATTTTTCCAATGAAGCTGGTGCTCATTGTAATAAAGTCACTTACAAATTAAATAAAAGATCGATTAAGAAAGGTTCTTGAAAGAAGACAAGAAATCATTGATAATTATAGAAATGTTGAAACTATAAGATAACAATTATTTGCTTCGCCTATTTTAATATAAGATTCTTGCTTTCGAGGGTTTTGAGAAGTTTATCGGAAATGGCGCACAGTTTCATATGAAAGCTGTTTCAACCTGTAAACTTCCTAAATCTACGGTCTAAAGTTGCCATATACCGTGTATTAAATTTTTGTCAGTAACTACTATTGAACCGCAAGCATCGTTGCGTACTGATTTTAGACTAACTTTTGTCTTCAACGCTAAAAGACATATTTGCCCAGAAGCATCTTCCAATTAACATAGTTTTTTGTGCCAAAATTTAGGCAACCCAAATTTCTTACAATCTGTTGAATAAATAAGAATTGATGGGTTTTGGATTTATTTCCAACCACAAAAACTGCCTTTGGTGAATACGTCGGTCGGTCGATGGAGTTTTTTTTTTTTTTTTTGTAATCGAGGTGTTCGAGTCAACTTATAAACCGTCGATAGAGAATACTAACACTGTAAGTCTGATCATTAAGTCAATTCCAGAAATAACAAGAATAAAATGAAAATGAGTTGAAATAAGTAGAGCATGTGAGCTTACTTTGAGATTATCCCTTTGCTTACCCTTTGGAATGCTATTTATAGGGTTCAAAGACTACTTGAGACCTACTTCAAAGAGATAATTGCTAGGAACTATCACATAATCCCAATTGCCAAGCCACTAACTAATAGCTAGTGGCAGTTACTCGGTTATAGTGGCGCTGAGGTAGTGCTTCTACAGGGGGCAATGCTAAATCATGCCTCAGTTTCCCTTTTTGTAGAGATTGAGTTACCATATTTAGCTTCCATATGCCTCAGTTTCCCTATTTATTTTGCTCTGGACTCCGATGTTCTACTGATCTTTGGGCCACTAGACGCATGAAGATGCATTCTACTGTTTCGTTACTTTGAAGTTCAGTATTAACTCGTTCAGCCTAGTTTTTCACCCGAGCTAGTTATCCTTCAAGAATAAAAGTACGTAAACCTGTAAAATGTGTATTCTTCCATTTAAACTTTCAAGAATAGATTGCGTGCACCTCTTTTAAGTTATTGACTTTCGTGTTTAATAAACCAATCTTAAGCAGTTAAGCTTATGTTCAACACCATGTTCCACATGAAAACACTCCAAATTAGCACGAGATCATAGTATAATATTAATTGATGTTGCTGTATAATCTTCCACTTGTTATATAATCCTCCAAGAATAGAAGAGTCTTTAAATGACATAGAGTTATTAAACCACCAACCTCTGATACCATTTGCCATCGGAAAGCCAAGGGAACGCCGCTCCAAGTTTACCCCAATTTTGAGGCCAATGGGAAGTTACCTATCTGAGTCCATCAGCCAACCGTCGGTCAAAGTACCGTGTGCATGGCATGAGAACCCAAGACGTTGACCATGTGCCCTGCTTAACCTATACTAGGGGCGGAGAGTCGGTAATTGACCTTTTCCCTGTAGAGTTCCCCTAGATGCAAACATATTGTCTGCATGCTCTGATACCATTCTATTAAGAGCATGTAGCATGCACTCGGTAATATACTGGTCAACTAGAATATTAATATATATTTTTTAAATTAATTAAAGTTAAATTGTGTGTTGGCTAGCTCCCCCTAAATGTGAATCCTGGATTTACAAGCAAAGACCACTTCAATAGCAGAAACAATAGCAATAAAAACAGCTACTAGCAATATAGATTGTTTTATTACGAGCTGGAAGATAGCCTCATAATTTTATCATTTTCTAAATAGCTTCATTTTCCAAATGGCAATCAAATAATCTCCCTGACAATTAATAGCCTCTTTTTCATGATTTTTTTTTAATTTCTATATATTCATGAAAAATTCATAAAATATTTGGTAGAGCGTACTGAGAGAAAGAGCTTTTGATTGAAAGAAGATCACCTTATTAAGTAAATTCACGAACTGGTGCATACGATTGAGAGCCAGTTGCAACTCCCGAAACACTGGTTGTAGCTATGTACAAGCAGCAGAGATAGGATATCCTTCCGCACCAAACTACCAATATCAGTTAGATGATCAACCATTATTTTTATAATCACATTTGAGAACCTGAGTTGCCAATTTCAGGAAGATAGTTTATATAAGAAGACTACAGAACAATGCATAAGTAGGTCAGACTTATTTTATTAATACATCAAAGCGTCAACTAATGCCATTGGATTAAAAAGTAATAATAATAAGAAATTAAAAAAAAGCTAATAATAATTAAAGAAAAAGGTCTTAAGGCGTGGAATCGATTTCGTTTAGCAAGCAATTACGACTCTTAACACGGGATTGAATCCATACACCACACAATACTCTTACTGTAATTCTCCAAACTATTTATTAAACAATACTGTGAAGTACATGATTATATGATGCATAGTTAATAATATTTGATAAATCGTTTTAAGAAAGATCTTTGACATCAATCATTCACGTTATAGCATTGTTTGTATTATAACAAGGAAAATGATTAAAGGACTAGTATGAAACAAAATTCTTAGGTTCTATAGCATTAATTACTGCAAGACACCCCAAATAATTAAAGACAAGAAAATGAACACTAAAGTACCATATTAAATTTGTGCTAGGACTTATTATTCAATTACGAACATCATCTTCTATTAATATTAGACTTCTAAGTTAAGATCAGTGAATTACCAGTAAAGTTAAGAAAAAAACTGTAGGTACAGCTCCAGCAGCCCGAAACCCCAGTAAGGCCAACAATCGAAAAGCAATAAGCCAGTTCTATTCCTCTTTACTATTGATTTGATTTCTACGAATTCTCTTAGGATGCGGTTCTGTTTCCTCATCAGATCTGCCACTTTGAATTCCAACTGTGTTGTCATGCTTACAAATGTAATCTTCTGCCACTGTTTCTCCAAAATCTTGGCTTATAGTTGGCACCTTCTTAATGTAAATGTTGGGTTCGGACACATTAGGTCGCGCATATAGTGGACAGACACCACAATATTCCACCTTGCAACCTTTTACAGTCCTGACGGGAAATTTTTTAATTGGGCTGAACTCAAATGTTGCACTCGTATAATCACCATTAAATAGTTTAGCATCCATAAAAGGACTATAACCTAGTACCATGTGATCGCACTCAATTCCCACATTATCTGCCAAGTTCGCGGCAACCATGAAATTGCAACTAAAGTGAACCCTATCAACATCACTGCCTTCAAATTGGTAACTACACCTGACATAAATGGCTTCATCATAATAACTTCCCTCATCAAATGCAACAACCGCACATAAAGCAAATCCCATGAATCTTCTATTACACCAATGCTGAGGTAGCTGAAAAGATATTGAAGATGCTGAATTTTGATAATGGAACCAGTAAGGAATTTCACTTCCAGGTAAACAAAAGCCGATTGCAGGTATATCATCAATTACCTGTAAAAATGAAAAATTTCATGATTTCTGTCAAGAAAGGAAACGAAATACAGAGAGAAAAGAGAGATTGTAACCTTCTCATAACAAAGTCTAAGTGAGGCAGTTGCCACACGTTGAATTCTCTTCTGTAAATCTGCCAAAATATTGAAATATCCTTTCGGATTTAGATTCAGGCAGTTTGTAAAAATGAAATCATTATTGTTCAATTCATCTGGGCAACAGCTAGCAAATATTATTTCAAGTTCAGATGGATCTAATTCTTTCAAACTTGATGGAATCTCTGGTAACGATTGGAGCCGCTTGCAATTCATTGCTTCTAAATATTCCAGACATAATGGAAGCTCTGGTAATGACTCGAGCATATTGCAATTGTTTGTGTAAAGGAATTTCAGCTGAGAAAGCTGCTTGGTACTTGTAGGTAGACTCTCAAAATTGTTTCCACTTAGATCTAAGACTACCAATGAGGATGCAGAGCAGAGACCTTTAGGTATTTCCGTTAGATTGCAGAAAGATAAATCCAAATCACTGATTTCCTTCATCCCTGCGATGGAGGATGGAAGATGACTTACTGCAGCTCCTTTTGCATTTAGCTTTTTCAAAAAGATTAAATTTCCCAAGTTCTCTGGCAGTTTGTCAAGTTTTGAGGAGCCAGAAATATCAATTTCACAAAGAGATGTCAAATTGCTGATGCTACTTGGAATGATTTCAAGGTCTTTGCAATCATGTAATTCCAAATTACGAAGAGCTTTTAGATTTTCAATTGACGATGGTAGCTCCTTAATTGCTGTTCCATTTAAATTCAGATCTTCCAATCGTTCCATTTTCTCCAAGATTTCAGGGAAACTTTCAAGTTTTGAGCAGTTCCAAAGATAAAGGCGATAAAGAGATTTCAATTTACAAATGCTAGTTGAAATCCTCTTAAGCCTTGTGCACTTAGCCATGTCTAATAAAACCAGCTCGGTTAGGAATGAGATTGATGAGGGAACTTCTTCTATTGCAGTCCCATTCAAATATAATTGTATTATGTTTCCTGAAACCTGTGGAAACTCGGTGAGATTAATGCAGTAGGAGAGATCCAGTGTTATAGGAGATCCAAAATGAATGTTACTCGGGAAGCTTTCAAGCTTTTCGCAGCCTCTCAAACATAGGAGACTCAGGTTGTTCAGATATTGGATGGTTGAGGGAACCTTAGCCAAGCTTCTACATTCTTCAAGATTTATAGTCTCAAGTTGTGGGGCCTCTGAGAGGTCTGGGATCTCAATCAAGTGCTGGGACTTATAAAGATCAATCGATTTTAACTTCAAGGTATACTGAAACAAATAATATAATAGAATAAATTAACTAGTTCTAATAAACCACATAATTTATATTTTACAAAAGAAAATTTTCTAAATGATTTGTTGTACCTTTGTTCCTTTCCATAGTTGTTCAACATTGCTGCAAGGCAATTTAAGTTCAACAAGGTTCTCTAGACAAAATTTTGATGGCAATGCTTTCATAGGACACCCAGCCCAATAGAGATACCTCAACGTATCAGGAAGACATTTTAAGCCTCGGAGCAGATGTAATTTGGAGATTTCTACATCTTCTTCGTATAGTCCAGGATTATAGAATTTAATAAATCTAAGATTACACATATCCGCAAAGGCTTTAGAACTTAATCTTACATCTCTTATTTTTGACATATTTAAGAATATGCCTTCAATCGAATCAGTCCCCTTAAAACCAAAAGTAGAAAATAAGTCAACATAAAATTCATAATAAATGAAGGCAAAATTTCCGGGCTTGACTGTACATGGGACACTCGATAAAAAAAATAAAAGATAAAAAAAAAAATCAGAAGATTAGATTCATACCTTATTATATTTCAGTACATGGTAGACATCTTCATAATGCCACAATCTACTACGTTTGCCTGGCTCTTTCATAGATTCTTGACAAACAATTTCTTGACCCATTTCTTGTAGTAAATCATGCATTTGTATCTTATTGTTTTTTATAGTTATGAGTGATTTATCTATCAAGCTACTTAATCCAAAATCCAAAGAATAACAACCATCTAGTATTTGTACAACTTCATCTCTATCCTCTCCTTTGAAAAAACATGCAATGTCAAGAAATATGTCTTTCTCTTCTCTGTCTAGTCCATTGTAACTTATCTTCAAAACATCATGAATTTTAGGGTTAGAAATCATTTTAAATTTATGTAAAACACTTTCCCAATCTTGCTTGGTCTTTCGATATAGGGAGGAACCCAAAACCTTAAGAGCTAATGGATTGCCCTTGGCGTAACTTAATACCCTATTTGAGATTTCTAGAAGGCCTTTAGGGTCATGATTTTGCTTAAAGGCATAGGTAGAAAATAGCAGATGAGCTTCATTGTAGTTGAATCTCTCAACCTCATATATGTCGTCCACTCCATAACTATAAAGCAATTGTTTATTCCTAGTAGTTATAATAATTCTACTTCCTGGACCGAATCTATCAAGCCCTCCAGCTAAAATCTCTAACTGTTCATAATCATCCACATCATCCAGAACAATCAGAACTTTTTTGCGATGGAGTCTCTCTCGAGTATATTGTGGCATTCTAGGAGCACCAGTTTTGAGATTTTTTTCTTCTAATATTTGAGAAAGAATATGGTTTCGCAGATTAACTAATCCACACTTTTCTGATTCTTCTCTAACATTGATACAGAAGCAATAACCTTCAAATAGACTACACATTTCACTGAAAACAGCTCCAGCAACGGTTGTTTTACCTATACCACCCATGCCCCAAATTCCCACAACTTTAAAATCTGAGGATCCAATGCATAACAATGATTTAACTTTATTAATGCGGGACTCTATTCCAACGAGGCCTTCACAGTCACCTGAAGGTGATAAATAGTTTAATTTCTTCAAAATTGCTCCAACAATTTCTTCTACAAGTTTGGACTCGGGCCTACCAAATGTGAAAATAAACAGTTCATATGAGTTGAAAATGCACCAAGATTTTAGAGGTAAAGCTTACTTTCTACCTTAAACTTTTCATCAAATGTTCACCTTCTTCATTTACATAAATGGGAGAAAATTTGTAAACTTCACAATTCCAAAATCTTTTATTTTATCAGAAGAACTGAAAATTTCGATGCTCTGTACATATAAATCTAATGATAAAAAAGGCAATCTTTCCTAAATAATTTACTACAGTCCAAAATGACTAGGATTACAATCTTTATTATTTTAATCCAATGGTTTTTCTACAAAATTTGGAACACATACTAACTTTAATTTATTGATTATTCTCAAAAAATCAATCAAAATTAAATTTAGACTTCACATTAATGATTATTTAACATAAAAAATGAAGCCACAAGATATCACAAAATGACAAATTAAAGAACAAAAAATCATAATCACGGTAACAATCAAGTGCAGTCATTTTTTAAATTAAATAGGCGTAGAAAAGAGTAAATTTACTTGATCAGCAAAGAATCCCATCCGGATAGTTTGGCTGCTTCGGTCAAAGCAGCTCTCCACTTCAGAACCTTTTCAGTCATCCCCTTGAACCTTTCCTCATGTTTAACAAATGCTTTTTCGTAACTCCCAGTCTGCTTCTGCACATCCAACGCATTGACATAGTAGAAAACTGGTACAACCATTTGACCATCCCTTTCCTTGCATTCAATAATCTTTGCTAGTTCTTCCAAGCACCATCCGGAAGAAGCATAGTCTTCCGACAAAATTACAACCGAAACCTTTGAATCTTCAATTGCTTTCAAAAGCACAGGCGAGATCTCATCTCCTCTCTTGAGCCCATCAAAATCAATGAACGTTTTGACTTGTTTTCGACGCAAAGCGGCATAGAGATGGCTTGTAAAGCGATCACGGGTATCTTCACCTCTGAAACTAAGAAACACGTCATATTTGGGTTGAAGGGCATTGGAAGAAGAAGATGACGAAGCCATCTGGAACAAAATAATGTAGCTGTTTTGGGGCAAAAGCTCTGGAGAGAACAGGAGAGATTCTTGATAGTTAAGAGTAGAAGGTTTACTGTGTACGAAAATGCAAGCCACTCTCCACCCAAAAAGTCATTTACATGCATTAATTTCTTTTTATTTTTTGTGGCATAGCATGGAGTCAGGGAGTTGGAAAGTGCTTGCATGTGGGTCAGCTTTCCCAGTTCACACCATGAACAGAAGAGATAAATATTGGAAAAAGATTGCGAGAATCCACCAACGCAAAAGCATTGATGTTATGAAAGTGACTGGACTGGGCCTGTAAAAGCTTTCCACGGGCAATTACTTTTTTGTTTTATTACTTTTAACCTGGGTGAATATCAACCACTTCTGCGTTTTGGCTTCCTTGATTGCCCCTATATTTTTACACTTTGAAACCTCAAATCATTAGAATAATGGATAATGTAGCAATAATAAGGATCCGTACAGTATTGATAAATTATTATCGATATAATAAAATGGGATAGAATAGAATAATTTATATAAAATACTATATTATATTATATTGTATTTAGTATAATATTGAATTGTAAAAAATTTTAAATAAGAATTAATGTAAATAATATTTTTATATTAATTTAAATTATTTCATCATAAATATATAATTAATTAATTTAATTATCTTTGATATTTAATTATTTAAATAAAATTAAATAATTAAATTTTATTGAAATATAAATAATAAGAAAGAATAAATAAAAATAATATTTAATTTAACATGACTTCTAGATTTTAAATATTAATTTATCAATTTGGTCCTTATCCTAAGTAAAGCCAAGGTTTGTCTATGGGTAGCATTACATTAAATTTTCTACTGTTGGAACACTTTTTTCGCGGTCCCATCCCCTCCTTAAATGTGCTCCAAACATGGGCTTTTAAAAAAATAATGCAGTCCCCGGTTTTGTGTTATGCTATCCGGCCACCGAACAATCCCTAAAAGGGCAAATGCTTCTTTTTCAATTATTTTTAATTTATAGATCAAATAAAACTAGAAAAATTCGGACACGAATGAAAAGAAAATATGAAAATATTATTCGTAAAATAAATAAATACTGATCTAATAAGTTATAAATCGACTCTAAAAACTAGAATAGAAGAAACTTTTATGTGATTCAAAAAAATTAGAGACCCTCCTGTATTTTTGCTCCTTTTTCTGTAATTACCATGTTTTTGCTCCCAAAAACACTATTAACACTTGTGTTCAAGTCCCAAATGTTCAAACACAGAAGTTTCCCAGACGAAACCGATTGGCTGCTGCTAACTGTGTGATTGCTGTTGATAGGCACACAACGACTTTCCGGGGGCGGTTGCTTGGAGTTTTGTTGCAACAACATTCGTGATAAGGACAGTAAAGGGGTGGAGATGGGTGCTGGTCGTGTAACCAAGGGGAAGAGACTTGAGACTCTGAAGAAAATCCGCTCTCGTGTCACTTACTTGATGAATTTCTAAAAACATAAACATTGGGATAGTTAAAAAAAAATTATTATTTTTATATGAATACACTAAGCTAAAACATAGAGATGGTTAGTGTTATTTATCTTTTTTAACTATGAACTTTTTTATTTAAAAAAAAACTTCAAATTACAGGGTGATTTAAAAATACTTCAAATATTAAAAATTTGTATGTTATATCTTGTCAAAGAGATGATACTCATAAGTCAACAATCAATTCATGTTTTTGTTGTTGAACTCTAATGCTTGATAATTGATGTATATAAAACAAAAACAAAAACAAAAGATCTATGGGTTATAGAATATTAGAGAGGAAAAGAAAAAAAAAATGATAAATATCAGTTGTTAGCTTGTTAGATAAGATCGTAACATCTAAATATTCAACATCAAAACTACTTATTAAATAGACCCTTTAAATTTGGCTGTTTTTGCAATTCTTTGTTTAACCATTGCCCCATTTTATAGAAATTGTGCATAATGTCAAGACTAAAAACATTTTTTTTAGTGATAATCTATCATAAATTGATTTTATTGTAATTTAGAAAGTCCAAGTGGAATTCTAAAAGTAACATAAGAATATTTTTAACATATAAAGGTGGAGAAATATGCAAATGCTTAGAATGGCCGCATGACCACTACTAAAAAAATGACTTCCTTAACAATTATTAACTATCAAGAACCTCCTCTCTTATAGTTTTTTTTTTAAGAACAAAAAAAAAAAATAATCTGTCCAAATTTCGTGTGCTAAGAATTAAATCTTTACAATTTTTTATTTGTCAACATTTAAATGCTGTCAAGATCCAATCAAGAGCTCGTGATAGTTAAAAATTGTCAAGATCCAATTAAGGATTCTTGATAATTATTTTATCTTTTGGTGACGTTGAATGTTAATAAGAATTTGTATGAATATCTATCTAATCAAATAGGAGAAAAAGTGCTTCACTAAGTGGACTCATTCAATTACTAATCACACATATCTATCTTATTTTTAATTACCTTTTTATTTTTATTTAAATTTGGAATGAGGTTTGATAGCATAAGAAATCGGGTTAAATAGAACTATTATATACACACACACATTGTCTAGTCCAAACAAAATTTTTGTCTTGTTTACGCCCTTAGTTTCCAAGGCTTGATAGTGTGATAGGCCTTTTTGTACTATTCGCTTTTCAATATTTGTCCTCAATTTAAAAATAAAAATAAAAAATGATGTTACTCTTACAAATAATTTATACAAACTATTTAGTATTATTAAATGACTAACACGTCATGTAATTAAAATTTAAAACTTACTCATCCAATCAAATCATGACATATTAATTTATATGGATAAATTTGTATAGATAGATTATAAGAAAGTATTACTCAAGAATAAATTGTCAAGTTATTAAGCAATGACTTGGGGATTATGGTGTCTAAATTTTAAAGTTTGGTTCATTCTAAAGCCCCTTTTAGTTTGGGTCCATTTTAATTCTCCTTTTGTTCTAATTAACTTATGTTTGCACATCTTATATACAAACTAATATAATAATACTTATTTGATTATTAACATTTTATTCATTATTAGCAATTATCGGTTTTTCTTACTTTTCCTTTATCATTTATCTCAATCACATCAATTAACATATAAAAATTTATATTTTGAATTATGATTCTATTACTGGGTAATTATTAAACCCCCTAAATTTTTGGACATACACGATTTCCCTCTTGACATTAACCGCCGTTAAAAGAGGAAAAATATTTAAATCTAGCTCCATTTTAGGGGCCTTTTTGAAAATAGCCTCCAATTAAAAAATTTTCATGAAATTAGCCTCAAATCATCTCCTATAAATTAATGACTTCGATAGTTTCATGATGTTTAACTATAATTCGACGATGGTATACCCAAATTCGATATTAGGTTGACATAGTTCGACAATGTTATTTGATGATAGCATACCCAACTTCGATAGTTCGACGAACAGGTTTAACGACTTGTCGAGTTGAAAGCACGCAACAAAACCCAAGAAAACTAGAACTGATGTTATCAGTAGGAAATTTCATACCAACGTGATTTGAACTGAAATCCAATAGTGTGGAAAACTAGACATTTTCCCTTTTTTTAATACCAGCATTGATTGCATGCAACAAGGACAAGATCATCGAACTACGACTTGAAAAAGTGAGTTGACCGATGGCTATGAACGCACGCAACAGGAAGTAAACTTTGAAAAAACACGAGGTTCCAATTTGAATAAAACAAAATCATTCTTGGCTATTTTGAACTGAAATCATTGTTGCATGCTTTGCGCAAGAAGTTGAGCTGGAGGGTTAGAGAGTTAACTCTTATCGTTCCGGTTTTCGTTTTAAACTGAAATCATTCTTGCGTGATTTAGGCAAGAAGTGCCTAGCTGATTTGAACTGAAATCATTTTTGGTTGTTGGTTCCAATTTTCGTTTTTGGTTTTTTTGGAGAAAGAATCATGACGGAGAGATTGCGTAGAGCTGGAGGGATACAGAGAGAATCGTGAGGGGAAGGGAGGGGACACGAGGGGAGGGGAGGGAAGGGAGTGTTAAGAAAGCAACCCCGTCCCATTCTTTTCTCCAAGTCTAATTTATGATGTGTGTTAAATATTTATTTATGTTGTGTGAGTTAGTGGGTGTTCAATGTTTGAGTTATACTTATGTAGTGGGCACTAAAAGCTTATTTATGTGATGTAAGTTACATTTGTGTGGTGTAGGTTTGGTTTGATTTTGTGTGGCTATGGTTACTTCTTGTAAACTATAAATAGCCCTCTTTGTTTGAGTTTTATGTATCTAAGCATCTAAAAATTCTAAGGATTCAAGAATCTTAGATCAAAGAAAATAGTAGTTCTTCCTTTTGAGTGTTTATTTTGGTGTTCTTCTTCTTTAAATTAAAAGAAGTGTTGTGGTGAGTTTGGTGTCACTATAATACAAACAATTTATTTTGTTTGTTCATTGGCTCCTAAATAAGAGTATTGTACTCTAGTTTGTTCAACATTTGGTATCAGAGCTTTGGTGTTAAAGCATACACAATATTGTTGGAGGAACCTAGCTTGGGTTAGTGAGTGGTTACTTATATGATTGTATGCATGTCTAGGAAAGCTTTGTCAAAAGGACTATAAAAGTCTAAGGAAACTGGTTTTTAAGTGGGACCGTTTGTGACCCCTCCAGTTTTTCTGGAAGCTTTCCTGGTGTATATTAAATCGTATAGGCATTTACTACCATCTGGGTTGTTATCCAACAGTAGAGTACGTATACGGATACGTGAACTGTTTTCAGTGCAGTTATCTTGAGTCGTGAAAAGTTTACTTTGCAAGTTTGAAAGAGAGCTTGTTCGATAAATTTGAAGTATTGCCGGCACGATGGGTGACCTTCAAGTAGTTGGAGGAATTAAAAAGCTCAACAATAACCAAAACTACAACACTTGGGCAACGTGTTTAGAGTCTTACCTACAAGGTCAAGACCTTTGGGAGGTGGTCGGTGGTAGTGAAGTTACACAACCGACAGTAGAAGATACAAATGGCATTTTGCGAAAATGGAAGATTAAAGCAGGCAAAGCAATGTTTGCTTTAAAGACCACAGTTGAAGAAGAAATGTTGGAGCATATTCGAGATGCCAAGACACCAAAAGAAGTATGGGACACTTTTGCTACACTTTTTTCAAAAAGGAATGATACAAGATTACAACTTCTTGAAAATGAGTTGTTATTAATGAAGCAACGTGACATGACAATTGCCCAGTACTTTCACAAGGTGAAGTCGTTATGCCGCAAAATTTCAGAGTTAGATTCCACAGCTGCTATTGGGGAAGCTAGGATAAAACGAATAATTATCCATGGTTTAAGACCCGAATATCGAGGTTTTGTTGCTGCAGTACAGGGATGGCTGACACAACCATCACTTATTGAATTTGAAAATTTGCTTACCAGTCAAGAAGCTATGGCTCAGCAAATGGTAGGAGTTTCTTTGAAAGGAGAGGAGGAAGCACTCTACACCAACAAAAACAAAGGCAACGTCAAGCAGTATGCCAAAGGCAGATCTAATGGTGACAAGACAAAAAGTCATCAAGGAGATGGAGGCTCTCATATAGGGGGAGCTTCGAAGAACCGCGGTAACACTAGAAAGTTCGATGGCAAGTGTTACAACTGTGGAAAGATGGGTCACATGGCGAAAGATTGTTGGTCTAAGAAAAAGCATGTAGAGAGTAATGTCGCTAGTTCCAAATCTAAGGAAAATAGCGAAGATAGTTGGGATGCCGAAGCATCCTTTGCAGTGGAGGAAGAAGAATTAGCTTTGACAGTTACAAATGAATAGATCAGTTATGGAAATGATTGGATTGTTGATTCTGGTTGCTCAAATTATATGACAGGTGATAAACATAAATTACAAAACCTGATAGAATACAAGGGAAATCGAGTGGTGGTAACAGCTGATAATTCAAGATTACCGATCACTCACATCGATAAGACGATAGTTGTGCGCCGATATAGTTCTAGTCAAGTGATGCTCGAAGATGTTTATCATGTTCCTGGCATGAAGAAAAATTTGCTTTCAGTGGCACAATTAACATCATCAAGTCACTATGTCTTGTTCGATCCGCAAAATGTAAAGGTGTACAAGGACCTCGACATGTCACAAAAGCCAACAATGGAAGGACGACGACTGGAGTCAGTGTATGTGATGTCAGCAGAGTCTGTATATGTAGACAAGACAAGGAAAAATGAGACGGCAGATTTATGGCACATGCGATTGGGTCACGTTAGCTATTCTAAGCTAAATGTGATGGTGAAGAAGTCGATGCTTAAGGGACTTCCTAAGCTTGATGTGAGAATAGACACAATCTGTGCAGCATATCAGTATGGCAAAGCACATCAATTGCCATACGAGGAATCGAAGTTTAAAGCAAAGGAACCATTAAAGTTAGTTCACTCTGATGTATTTGGGCCCGTTAAGCAATCATCAATTAGTGGAATGCGGTATATAGTGACGTTCATTGATGATTTCTCCAGATATGTGTGGGTCTTCTTTATGAAAGAAAAATCTGACACATTCTCAAAGTTTAAAGAATTCAAAGAGATAGTTGAAAGAGAAGTGGGAAAGAAGATTCGTTGCTTGCGTACAGACAATGAAGGTGAATATAGCTCAGAAGAGTTTTCTCAATACCTTCGAAAATGTCAAATACGTCATCAGTATACATGTGCCAATACACCGCAACAAAATGGTGTAGCTGAAAGAAAGAATCGACATCTTGCAGAAACTTGTCGAAGTATGTTACATGCAAAGAATGTACCAGGAAGATTTTGGGCTGAAGCTATGAGAACCTCTGCTCATGTGATCAATAAGCTTCCTCAACCAAGGTTAGGATCTATATCACCCTTTGAAAAATTGTGGGACATGAAACCTACGGTTAGCTACTTTCGAGTATTTGGATGTGTATGCTATGTATTTGTTCCTGATCATTTATGTAGCAAGTTTGATAAGAAAGCAATTAGATGTATCTTTGTGGGATACGATAGCCAATGAAAAGGGTGGAAATGTTGTGATCCTACAAGTGGAAGGTGTTATACATCACGAGATGTAGTATTCGATGAAACATCTTCTTGGTGGTCCTCAGAAAAGGAGGTGTTATCAGATTCAAAAGAATTTGAAGACAAGTTACAACAGAAGATGATGGAGCATATTGTCCAAATTCAAACAAGTTCAGATAAAGATGAAGACGATAATCCATACGATAATAATGATGACGATCAAGATGTAGCTCAGAATCCTTGGCAAACTGGTGTGTATGGACATGATAATAGACCTGGTGAAGTAGAAGAATCAATTCCACAATCACAACCTAGAAGGTCAACAAGATTACGAAAGCCAAATCCAAATATGCCAATGCAGCCATAGCTGAAGAAATTATTGCAAAAGAGCCTAAGACTTTTGAAGAAGCATCTTAGAGATCTGAGTGGATTCAAGCTATGAAAGAAGAAGTCACAGCACTAGAGCAAAATCAGATATGGGATCTAGTGCCAAAGCCAAGAGATGTGAAACCTATATCTTGTAAATGGGTTTACAAGATAAAGCATCGTCCAGATGGATCAATTGAAAGGTACAAGGCTAGATTGGTTGCACGAGGGTTCTCTCAACAATATGGGCTAGATTATGATGAAACGTTTAGTCCAGTGGCAAAACTTACAACTGTACGAGTCCTGCTAGCGCTTGCAGCCAACAAAGATTGGAACCTATGGCAAATGGATGTGAAAAATGCCTTTTTGCATGGGGAGTTAGATCGGGAGATTTATATGATTCAGCCAATGGGTTTTCAAAATCAAGATCATCCTAAGTATGTGTGTACGCTGCGAAAAGCGCTCTATGGATTGAAACAAGCACCAAGGGCGTGGTATGGTAAGATTGCTGAGTTTCTTACCAAAGGTGGCTATTCAGTAGCACCTGCAGATCCCAGCTTATTTGTCAAAAATAATGGAGGAAAGCTAGCTGTGGTGTTGGTATACGTAGATGATCTAATCATTACTGGGGATGATGAGATAGAAATTCACCAAACAAAGGTGAACCTGTCAGTCCGTTTCCAGATGAAAGAACTTGGACAACTCAAGCACTTTCTTGGTCTTGAGGTTGATCGCTCACAAAAAGGAATATTTCTTTGCCAACAAAAATATTTCAGAGATTTGTTGAAGAAGTTTGGGATGCTTGAATACAAGCCGATCTCGACACAAATGGAACAAAATGCCAAGATGTGTGCACATGAGGGAAAAGATTTGGAAGATGGAAAAATGTATCGACAGTTGGTCGGTAGCCTCATCTATTTAACCTTAACTCGGCCTGACATTTCTTATGGAGTTGGTATAATGAGTCGATACATGCAAAATCCAAAGAAGTCTCATTTGAAAGCAGTTCGACGAATATTGAGATATGTGAAGGGTAAAATTGATTATGGTCTTTTGTACAAGAATGGTGAAGATTGCACGCTAGTGGGCTATTGTGATGCTGACTATGCAGGAGATCAAGACACTCGTAGATCAACTACTGGATATGTGTTTACTCTTGGATCAGGAGCAGTTTCTTGGTATAGTAAGAGACAACCAACTGTATCTTTGTCAACAACAGAAGCAGAATACCGAGCAGCAGCAATGGCAGCTCAAGAAAGTACATGGTTAATACAATTAATGAATGATCTACATCAAACAGTTGATTATGCAGTTCCATTGTATTGTGATAATCAGTCGGCAATTCGTTTGGCAGAGAATCCAGTTTTTCATGCTAGAACTAAGCATGTGGAAGTGCACTATCACTTTATCAGAGAAAAGGTTTTGCAAGAAGAAATTGAGTTGAGGCAAATCAAGACAGATGATCAAGTGCCAGATTTGCTCACAAAAAGTTTGAGTTCAGGCAAGTTCGAAAACTTTAGATGTCAACTTAATGAAGTAAAAAGAATGGGAGCTGGTGTTGAGGGGTAGTGTTAAGAAAGCAACCCCATCCCATTCCTTTCTCCAAGTCTAATTTATGATGTGTGTTAAATATTTATTTATGTTGTGTGAGTTAGTGGGTGTTCAATGTTTGAGTTATACTTGTGTAGTGGGCACTAAAAGCTTATTTATGTGGTGTAAGTTACATTTGTGTGGTGTATGTTTGGTTTGCTTTTGTGTAGCTATGGTTACTTCTTGTAAACTATAAATAGCCCTCTTTGTTTGAGTTTTATGTATCCAAGCATCTAAGAATTCTAAGGATTCAAGAATCTTAGATCAAAGAAAATATTAGTTCTTCCTTTTGAGTGTTTATTTTGGTGTTCTTCTTCTTTAAATTAAAAGAAGTGTTGTGGTGAGATTTGGTGTCACTATAATACAAACAATTTATTTTGTTTGTTCATTGGCTCCTAAATTAGAGTATTGTACTCTAGTTTGTTCAACGGGGAGAGTAGGGACCAAGGGCAATCTAGAAATTTCATATCTTGGAGACTATGGGTATGAAAATATCTAAGAGTAACGCTACCTTTAAAGGGCCCCTAAACTGGGGCTGGGCAAAATTTCCCTTAGAAAAAACAGATTTTAAATTAGAAATAATTTTGTCAAACGGGTTAAATAACTAGTTTACCCTTCTTGAAATAAGATAAATTTTGTTAAATGTTATATTCATAAAAATAATATAACATTTAACAAAATTAAAACAAATTATCAATATAATATGTAAGGGATAATATAAATCTATTTATTTTAAAAATAAATTAAAAGAAATTCTTATTTATGTTAAAGATAATCGTTGTTGCTCTTCATTTGTGGTTCCACTTTCACTACCTCCCTTCGGCAACATCAAGCTTCACGAGATCTAGGCGTCGGTCGTTTATGGCTTTGCAATGCTCCCTAGTTGGTGCTATGTGGCCTCACAAGGCTTGTGGCCTGCAGATCGAAGTTTGATGCCTTGCAAATCAGGGGTCAACGAGTGATGGTTGAAGAATTGGGTGATGGCAGCACAATAAGAGAAAAGATGATGGAACATCAGCATGCACCGGCGAATATTGGTGCAACATTCGAATCTTATTTGCTATAGCAATTTGACTATAGGCCTTAAATGCTTGTGATATAATTGAATTCAAGCTTTCCTCTTGAATTAGAAACGTTAAAATTGTTGTAATGATTTTGGGTTTAAATTCTTTTTATATGTATTTTGCTTTGTCTGTTGGTGGTGAATATGGGTTGTTGGTGAATCTTTGAGGTGATGCAGCTGTGGTTGCTAGTAACAGTGATACATTGGGTTCACGAAAGTGATAAACTTGTAGCGTAGTGATGATACGAGAGTGGTGATGCGTGGCAAAGATGGTGCAGGTGGTGGGCAACAAATGTGGTGTTGGTGGGGATGATGATGGAGATGCGGTACTTACGTGCAGTGTTACGATACGTGTTTGAATTAATTTTTTAATCACTTTTAATTCAATTAAGTTGAAGGAAAGAATTTATGTTATTTTTAATTATTATTAGTGATTAATTTTTTAAAAAATAATATTGTTATAGTAATTGTGGGGGTTGAGAGTAGTAACTATGGTATTAATTAGTAATTTAATCTATTTATCTACCTGATAAGTTTTATTGGATTTTATTAAAATAAGTTAAATAATTTTTTTTTTTGCGTAAATAACTTTTCTTTCTTTTTAGGATAATGGTGTCATATTTTGGTGTAATTTTCTTTTAGACAATTTATTACCAAATCCTTAGGTGATTGACACCATATAATAATTTTTAATCGTTGTTTTACCATTTTATCCTTTCCATGTTTAAGTTAATATCTTAGGACGTGTTTGGCAGACTGGTTAGGATAGTATAAATGAATGATTATACAAACAGTAAAATAAAACCTCTGTTTGGCAATTAAATAAGGCAGGATGGGAGTGTAAAAAATTACAAGAGAAGCTTATAAGGCCTGTATAAGCTATCCCAAGAGGTACGCTCGGTTAAGGCCGCATAACCACAGTTGGCGTATGCATTCTCTCGCTTCTTCTTTCTAATCTCCTCTATCTCTCTCGTTTCCCTCCTCCTCCTTCTTCTTCTTCTTCTTCTTCTTTGTATGTCTTCTTCCCTCTCTCTGTGTTAATCTTCCTTCTTCCCTTCTCCCGCCCAAAATCTCATTTCAACACCAACAAACCAGAATCTCAAACCTATCAAAAATCAAATCAAGAGGAAGAAGCTATTATAAAAAAAAAAAAAAGGGAAAAGAACTTGGCTTGGAGAAATAGATCGCCATAGTTAGCATGGACAAAGAGATCGAACATGGCTTAATCAGTGGTTAACAAATTTCAACCAAAGGATGGCCATTTTCGAGTTTCTTACCTCAAATGATTAGCTGCTAAGCCACCAGCACTTGAAATTGATTTTTAAAAAGATAAAAACAGAAGGTGAATAGAAGAAAAGTGGCGGTCTGCAACTTGAGCAAAAAGACGAGAAGAAAAAAGAAAAGTAGGGAGAGAGTGAAGAAAAAAAGAAATATTATAAAACTAATATATTAGTTAAAGCAAATAAAATTTAATTAAAATAATTAATTGTAAACTTTTGTATACTCATACATATTTAGTTAAATTTTCTCCATTTGTTACAATTAAAAAATTTTAATTTGGTCATATTTATTTGTAATTTTAAATATACTAATTTTTTTATCCACCAAAAAATTCAATATTTTATAATTAGTTTAAATTGATGAATTTAATTTTTTATTAAAATTTATTAAATATATTTTTTAATTATTTTAATTTAATATAAAAACTTTAATTTAATTAAAAAATTTTAATGTAATCCAATTCAATCTTATACTAAACACAGTACCGGTTAACATTTATCTAATACAATGATAAACAAAACATAGTATACAATTTACTCATTTTCTATGTTATACAATTCAATACAATGTTATCTGCTACAGTTACAATTATACAATCATATGCGGTACACCAAACGCAACCTTAAAGTTTACGACAATGGGTAAATCGAGTATTTCAAAAGCTCAGCGTGTTTATTACAGGTACCCCTTCCATTATTTATAGAAATTAAAGTTGATTAATGTGAAACCATTCTCACAAGTCAAGTCTGCAATCCCAAATATGAAATAGCACAAATAGACTTATGGTACAATGCTGGATTGTTTTCCTATTTTGGCTATTGTTTAAGTAACTCTTGGAACAACTAGGATAGTGAAACTAGGATTACTTCAAAGAAAGCCTAAACCTCTACGAAACAAAGACCAAGTTAAACTCAATTAATCAAATTGACTCCTCTTTTATTTAAAGACCTGTGTTGTATTTATAAAAACTACTCAATGTTAACTTGAATTAAAATATGAAAATCAAAGATAACACTCAACATATACATCTAACCCACTCATATGTAAAAGCATTCACTCACCCACTTACACGAAAAAAGCAAATACTCCCAAAAACATGACAACTAAATTTGAAGCATTCAAATAAAATATCGTTGTTGGAAGGGCAACCAAAGTCCCACACTGATTAGACATGGGGAGGATTATAGGTATATAAGTATGCACAAGATCTTCATTAATATAAGGCCTTTTGAGTAGAATTCAAAGGTAAATCCATGAGGGCTTAGACCCAAAATAGATAATATCATATCAATGTAAAGTTTTATGTGGTCCATAGTTCTAATAAGTGGTATCAGAATCCAAACCTAGACTTTGCCAGGAGAATACGTGAAAGAAATTCTCAGAGTGCCGAACAAAGGTTGGTGGGCCTGATTATGCCAAAACTGAGGTGGTGGGCCATGAGCCTCAATTAAAAGCTCATGGACGTGACCTGACCCTAACACGATGAAGAGAAGTTGACCTGGATAGAGTAACTCTTGAGGAAGCGAAACTCGATGGAGCGAACAGATGGACGATCGTTTGAGAGAAGACACAAAAAAAATATCATAATGATGTGATCCTTTGCTTGAGGGAAGGATTGTTAGGAGGGTGACCAAAGCCCCCAATTAGCTAGACATGGAAGAATCATGTGTTAGCCCTAAGGCTACATGATAATTTTGATGATAACAATACACATTGATTCATTGAGATTTACTAACATGTTTATTTATGTGCAAGAGTAAGATTATTGAAATAATTGTAAAATCAAGAAGAGGCTTATTAAAATGAAGTGTTGAAGCTAAGGAGAAGATTACATGTTAAAGGCACCAAAGTTTAAGAACAATGTTTGATTCAAGGAATGTGACACATGAGCAATGTTCAATCAATTGGTCATATATTTCTCTACAAATATCCAAATAATGTGATTCTTGAGCTTTTAGAAAGCTTACTCAATTTATAAGATTTCATATGTCTTAAAGAAATTCAAATTTCAAGTGTAAGGCTGTCCAAATCATCATGCAAGTTGAAAGACAAATGGAAGCAGCTGACACAAGCACCGAATACTCTTTTGGACATTTCTTGAGCTAGAAAAATCAAAATGACTTGATTCTTACGGCATTGGAAATATGACTTAATGAAGCACATTTCATATGTTTTTAAGAAATTCAAATTTCAAATGGAAGGCCGACATAATTGACATGCAATTTGGTGGACTGACACAGAGAAGAAAAATCAACTCATTTGAGCACCGAATGATGTTTTGTCCATATCTTGAATTAGAGATATCCAAATGACTTGATTCTTGTGGCATTGGAAAGATTATTCAATGGAGCAGATTTCATATTCTTTGAAGAAATTCAAATTTCAAGCAGAAGGCTGACATAATACACATGCAAATCGGTGGACTGACACATGGAAGAAAAATCAAGTCACATGAGCACCGAATGGTGTTTTGGCCATATCTTGAGCTACAGATATCCAAATGACTTGATTATTGATACGTTGGAAAGATTATTCAAATGTGCAGATCTTTTATGTTTTGCATATTTTCAAATTTCAAACAAAACATTGACAAAAATGGCAGACAAGATTACGTTTTTTATGGTGGGCAGAAAATTTGGAGTTGGTGTCTTCACTTGATTAAGTTCATCTCATTTGCCTATAAAAGGAGCCCTTCTCCCATGCATTCAGCAACAAGGAGGAAAAGAATCAAGCCACAAATAAGAGAAATATCAAGTTTAGAGAGCTTTTATATTCTTTATCTACTCTTTGAAGAGAGTTATACTTTTGTTGTAAAAATTATCTTTGTATTGTGGTGAGAGTGAGATATTCTTGTAAAGGATAATTGTTATCCTTGAGAGAATTCTTGGTGTGTGTTATCAAGAGTTGAAGAAAGTTACCTTGGTGAGGTTGTTCATCAAGAAGAACTCTTGGTGTGGTGTTATCAAGAGTTGAAGAAAAATCCTTGGTGAGGTTGTTCATCAAGAAGAACTCTTGGTGTGGTGTTATCAAGAGTTGAAGGAAGTTGCCTTGGTGAGGTTGTTCATCAAGAAGAACTCTTGGTGTGGTGTTATCAAGAGTTGAAGGAAAAAGTCTTGGTGAGGTTTTTCATCAAGCAAGTTGTAAAGATTTCTACAACTTAGTGGAAAGCTTAGCTCGTGGAGCTAGGAGCCCGTGGACGTAGGCAAGGTTTGCCGAACCACGTAAATTGAGTTTGCACTCTCTCTATCCCTATACTATTTACATTTACTTGCACTTGAGATTATTTATTATTGCTATTCTCTTGATTGCATCTTAAACAACTTCTATTTTCATCTTCTTCACTTTTATTCTTAAAAGAAAAAGTGAAATAATTTTTATCTTTCAAGAAAAATTTTTTAAATCCGTTTTTATAAATAAAAACCAATTCACCCCCCTCTTGGGTTGTCATACCTGGGTCAACAAGTGGTATCAGAGCAAGGTTGCTCATTTTTTTTAAATCTTAACCGATTTTGAGCTATGGCAACTTTTAATTCAACTTCATATGTTGAGGGGCTTTCTATTTCTAGACCTCCATTTTTTAATGGAAGTGATTACTCTTATTGGAAAACTAGAATGAGTATTTTCTTGAAATCTTTTGATTATGATTTGTGGTCTATTGTTTTGGAAGGACCTTTTGTTCCTACCAAAATTGAAAATGGAGAAAGCATGCTTAAAGAACCTAAAGAGTTTAGTGAAGATGATAAAAAGAAATTGAGTTTGAATGCTAAAGCTATGAATGTGTTATATTGTGCTCTAGATAGAAATGAGTTTAATAGAATATCTACTTGTTCTACGGCACAAGAAATATGGCACACACTTGAAGTAACTCATGAAGGAACTAGTCAAGTTAAAGAATCCAAAATTAGTATGCTAGTTCATAGTTATGAGCTTTTTAAGATGAAATCGGATGAATCAATTTCTGAAATGTTTACTAGATTTACGGATATTATTAATAGTTTGAAATCTCTTGGTAAATCTTATTCTAATGTTGAAATGGTGAGAAAGATTCTTAGGTGTCTACCAAAATCTTGGGAGCCAAAGGTGACGGCAATTCAAGAAGCAAAGGACCTCACCAAACTACCATTAGAAGAACTTATGGGTTCTCTCATGACTCATGAAATCACCTTGAAGGAGAATGAAGAAGATTTCAAGAAAAAGAAAAATATCGCTTTCAAATCTTCAACAAAAAAAGATGATGAGTCCAATGATGAAGGAGATGATAAAGATCTTGCATTCATCACAAGAAAGCTAAAAAGGATGATTAGAAGGAACCAAGGATTCAACAATAATTCTAGAATGGATTGTCCATACTTCAAGAATCAAGACAAGAAATCCAAAGCAATGAAAGCCACAAATTGGGATGATAGTGAGGCTAGCTCTACCGAAGAAGAAGATTGTGAAATAGCAAACATGTGCTTCATGGCTTTACGAGAAGATGAGGTAAGTATTCTAAACTATGATCCTAAACTTTCATATGATGAATTACTTGAAGCATTCCAAAATTTACATGTGCAAGTTGATAAACAAAATTCAAAACTTAATGCTTTCAAAAAGAAGTAAAAAATCATGTTATCTCATTTAGAAGAATTGGTGGAAACAAATGAAGCTTTAGAAATTGAAAATGAAATTTTAAAGCAAAAAGATTTTGAAAGTTTGGAAAATCAAATACATTTATTAAAAACTGAAAATGAGATTTTAAAACAAAAGAATTTTGATAAATTGGAGAAAGAAAATGCTATTTTGAGAAAGGAAAATAATGACTTAAGAAATATTGTTGATAATTTTACAAAAAGCACAAAAAATTTGAACTCCATGTTACAAAATCAAAGATGTGTTTTTGATAAAAGAGGGTTAGGATATAAAACTCATAAAAATCAAAAATATTTTAAAAACTATTTTGCTCATGCATCTTTTAGTAATAATCCTAATCATTCATGTACTTATTGTGGAAGAAAAGGACACAAAGTGCATTCTTGCTATATTAGGAGAAATCCTAATTTAAAACAAATATGGGTTCCAAAAAGTACCATAACTAACCCCCAAGGACCCAAGAACATTTGGGTACCAAAAAGTTGCTCTTTAAATCTTGATTGTAGAAACAAAGGAGTGGCAACACAAGTGGTACTTAGATAGTGGATGCTCAAGGCATATGACCAGAGATGCTTCCAAGTTCTCAAGATTAATCATGAAAAAAGGAGGATATATGACCTTCGGTGATAATGCCAAAGGAAGGGTAATCCGACATAGTGATATTGGTAACCCTTCTTCACCTATTGTTGAAAATGTTTTGCTTGTTAATGGTTTGAAACATGATTTGATTAGCATTAGTCAATTGCGTGATAAGGGATATTTTGTTTCTTTTGAGCCTAAAAAATGTGTGATTAAGGATTTTAGTTACATTAAGACATTATTTATTGATTATAGATGTGGTAATATTTACACATTTGATATTGATATTAATGATCATGAAGAAAGGTGTTTTATTATTAATTATGATGCTTGGTTATGGCATAGAAGATTAGGTCATGCTAGCATGGACACAATTTCAAAAATTTCTAAAAATGACTTAGTTGATGGTCTTCCAAAAAAAACTTTGAAAAGGATAAGATTTGTGATGCTTGTCAATTTGGAAAACAAGTGAGAACTTCTTTTAAACAAAAGAAATTTATTTCAACAAATAAACCCCTTAGTCAAGATAGATTTTGTATAATTAGAAGAGAATTAGGCTTGTTGGATATGTCATAATTTTTTATCTTTGAATGGTAGCATATGTTAAGGGAGAAAATATATTTAGGAGGAGTAGTTAATTTGATAACATCTTTTTGATGATAACAAAAGGGGGAGAAATGGTTGGATTGCTTCTATTCAAAACAATTGTCATATTTTTGTTTATTCTTGATTTTATTTTCATTCTTGATTTTAGATATTATTTCAAAGCAATCAATGGTTTGTCATCATCAAAAAGGGGGAGATTGTTAGCCCTAAGGCTACATGATAATTTTGATGATAACAATACACATTGATTCATTGAGATTTACTAACATGTTTATTTATGTGCAAGAGTAAGATTATTGAAATAATTATAAAATCAAGAAGAGGCTTATTAAAATGAAGTGTTGAAGCTAAGGAGAAGACTACATGTTAAAGGCACCAAAGTTTAAGAACAATGTTTGATTCAAGGAATGTGACACATGAGCAATGTTCAATCAATTGGTCATATATTTCTCTACAAATGTTCAAATAATGTGATTCTTGAGCCTTTTGAAAGCTTACTCAATTTATAACATTTCATATGTTTTAAAGAAATTCAAATTTCAAGTGTAAGGTTGTCCAAATCATCATGCAAGTTGAAAGATAAATGGAAGCAGCTGACATGAGCACCGAATACTCTTTTGGACATATCTTGAGCTAGAAAAATCAAAATGACTTGATTCTTTGGCATTGGAAAGATGACTTAATGAAGCACATTTCATATGTTTTTAAGAAATTCAAATTTCAAATGGAAGGCCAACATAATAGACATGCAATTTGGTGGACTGACACAGAGAAGAAAAATCAACTCATTTGAGCACCGAATGATGTTTTGTCCATATCTTGAGTTAGAGATATCCAAATGACTTGATTCTTATGGCATTGGAAAGATTATTCAATGGATCAGATTTCATATTCTTTGAAGAAATTCAAATTTCAAGCAGAAGGCTGACATAATACACATGCAAATCAGTGGACTGACACATGGAAGAAAAATCAAGTCACATGAGCATCAAATGGTGTTTTGGCCATATCTTGAGCTACAGATATCCAAATGACTTGGTTCTTGATGCGTTGGAAAGCTTATTCAAATGTGCAGATCTTTTATGTTTTGCATATTTTCAAATTTCAAACGAAACATTGACAAAAATGGCAGACAAAATTACGGTTTTTATGGTGGGTAGAAAATGTAGAGTTGGTGTCTTCACTTGATCAAGTTCATCTCATTTGCCTATAAAAGGAGCCCTTCTCCCATGCATTCAGCAACAAGAAGGAAAAGAATCCATCAAGCCACAAATAAGAAAAATATCAAGTTTAGAGAGCTTTTATATTCTTTATCTACTCTTTGAAGAGAGTTATACTTTTGTTGTAAAAATTATCTTTGTATTGTGGTGAGAGTGAGATATTCTTGTAAAGGATAATTGTTATCCTTGAGAGAACGCTTGGTGTGTGTTATCAAGAGTTGAAGAAAGTTACCTTGGTGAGGTTGTTCATCAAGAAGAACTCTTGGTGTGGTGTTATCAAGAGTTGAAGAAAAATCCTTGGTGAGGTTGTTCATCAAGAAGAACTCTTGGTGTGGTGTTATCAAGGGTTGAAGAAGGTGCCTTGGTGAGGTTGTTCATCAAGAAGAACTCTTGGTGTGGTGTTATCAAGAGTTGGAAGAAAAAGTCTTGGTGAGGTTGTTCATCAAGCAAGTTGTAAAGAATTCTACAACTTAGTGGACAGCCTAGCTTGTGGAGCTAGGAGCCCGTGGACGTAGGCAAGGTTTGCCGAACCACGTAAATTGAGTTTGCACTCTCTCTATCCCTATACTATTTACATTTACTTGCACTTGAGATTATTTATTATTGCTATTCTCTTGATTGCATCTTAAACAACTTCTATTTTCATCTTCTTCACTTCTATTCTCAAAAGAAAAAGTGAAATAATTTTTATCTTTCAAGAAAAGTTTTTTAAATCCGTTTTTATAAAGAAAAACCCAATTCACCCCCCTCTTGGGTTGTCATACCTGGGTCAACATCATGGGCATATAAGTATGGACAAGATCTCCATTAGTATAAGACCGTTTGAATAGAATTCAAAAGTAAATCCATGAGGGCTTGGTCCAAAATGTACAATATCATACCAATGTGAAGTTTTGTGTAATCTATAATTCCAACAACCGTATGTGTAACATTTCTTTCCCCCTTAGTTTGGCCCTTGGCCTCAACATGAGTAAGTGATAGTGTCTTCCACCTCCATGATGTAATCTCCATCCTTTTCCTTGTCGATGCATGCCTGAATTACACAAAACTTTTTACATTGATATCCAGGATTGAATTTGTCATTGCAATTGTAATAAAGTCCTTTGTCATGTCTCTCCTTCAATTCTATTGCAAACAGTATTTGTATGGGAAGAAATGGTCTATTATAGCCCTCATATTTTCTAAGTGTCTCAACTATGTTTTCAAGAAGTTGCCCAACACTGTGACAATCTCTAGCTTCATACGATTGTGCTAGACTAATAATAGTTGGTAATGGTTTTCCTACTAGAACATCCGCTTTGATCGAGTCTATTAAGCCATTGACAAAGCAACAAACTTGTTGAGCTTAAAGATGGCAAAATCCGGATGAGGGTGCGGCTTTGGCATTTTCGCACCCGCACCGGATAAAAAAACTCTTTTTCAGTCCCTGCAAAATCCTTGGATTTTTCTAGGTTTTTGCAGGTGCGGGTAATTAGGGTTTTGAAATGTAGCACCCGCACTCGAAAAAACTCCTTGGACTTTCCTTGCTTTTATATTTTTTTTAAATTTTCTAGGCCTTGAAATTGTATAAATAATATAATGTCGCTAAAAAGACTTAAGCACGCGTTGGCAACAGTGGTGAAGCCCCTTATGGTGGTGTGTTGTGACCTAGGTTGGAGTCACAAGTTTGTTGGAAATGTTAGTTTTAATTAAATATACAAATAAATTCATTAATTAAAGTTTTTTGCAATCATTAAAGCAAAAAAGCCATGCGATCCAATGGTATATGGCTAAAATGCAACCTCCAGGTCTTGGGTTCAAGTCTTGCATGTGACACATTTTTACTTATATAACTACAAATGGGTTGGGTTGTCCGGGTGTGGGCCGAGGACCGAGCCTGATAACCGAAAGTCCAGGGTTTTCCCCGGCTGGGACATGCTGGTAAAATCCGGGTTCTCGGCCCAACCGAGGAAAAATGTTATCCCTAGTTGAGCTTGAGGTGGGTAACTTGCTTTAGCAAACAATTTTTCAAACAACATTTGATAATTACAAACTATAACAACTTGATGAAGTTTGGTGAGTTCAAGGAAAAAAAATCATGAATTATATAGGTCAATATTGTGCATAAATACCTTCTTTAAAAATATTGCAAGGAAATATAGTTGACTCCTACTTTATTAATTGGTAGCATAATTATGCATCTCCTTCAAGATGAAATGAAGCTAATGCAACGCACTTCTAAGATCTCTTGAAATTGAAAATACTACTCAACTTAGTACACCTAACTTGTAGGATCTTCTTCTTTGCCATTTAACCAAGGAAAATCAAGCTTCACATACTTGGAAGTTTAAGATTGACGAGAGTTAGTGCCTCTTTTTTTTAGAGCTAAAGAGTTTCCATGATCTTCTTGGATCGCATGAGATGAAGAAGGTTCTTCCTAAACATGAATTTTTCAAAGAACACTGCGATCTTTTCTAATATTTATTGTTTTCTCAAGAAAAAAAAGAGTCATATTTTCTCAAGCATGCAAGTTGAGCGGCAATACTACTAAAAAAAATGGTTGACATAATTGTCTCTACCTTTGTTGGACAATTACAACGATGGTCAAACAAAGTCCTTACTACTCAAGCCAAAAACAAAATCATATCCGCAACAACGATGGTTGGACAAAGTCTTTACTACTAATCAAAAAAATAAACTGGGACAAGTAGAGCAAAACCTTTAATTATAGAAGGTACAGTAAATACGCTAATTTCTTCAATTTTAAAACATTTTGTTGAAGATATATCTTCATTTTGGAATTGGATATGACCAATTAAACAATTTAAGATGTCCAATAATGTCAGATTTCAAATGGTATAAAGATACCTTTTATAGTGGAGCCATGCATTGTTAGGATTCCATTTTTGATCATTGGTGGAGAAATTTGTTGATGAAATTCAACTAAAAATAAAGCTTTGAGTGCAATAGGAAAAATTCTCTATTCATTTTATAACTACGCAGAATTAGCCTATGAAATTGTCAATTTAAGCCTAAAAATTTGTAACTAGGCAAAAACTAAAAAACAGTTACAATGAAAAAAGGCTACAAAGGCTAAAGCTATAGGAGACTTTTATGATCAATATAAATATAATTCAAAAGCTACCACTAATACCAGTTCAACGAAAAAGCGACCCACACCATACAAACCATATAAGTCGTATAAGACTTATAAGAGAAAAAATAATAATAAATTTGAAAAGTATCAAAAGCCAATGGTGTTAGGAGTAGGATCAAAGTCCCATATTGGCTATACATAGAGCGGATCATGGTCATATAAGTATGGATAAGATCTTCATTGGTATGAGGCCTTTTAGGTAGAATCCAAAAGCAAATTCATGAAAGTTTAGATCCAAAGTGAACAATATCATACCGATATTAAATGCTGGGAGGTTCATAGTCTCAACAAGTAGTAAATATGTCTAAAAGAAAAATTTTAAATCAAAGGCAAATAAATACCCTATTTGTTTCAAATGTCATAAAAAGAGATATTATGCTTCTAATTGTAGAACAAGAGAAAAAATTTCCTTAATCGTTGACGAAGGACTCAAAAGGACTCCTATGAATATCATCCCTGATTCTTCTGATAGTGGATCAGAACAGTTAAATTCTAGTTCTTTTGAGATTATAAATGATTCAACTGATGATTCAGAAATATTTGATCCTGAGGAAGAATCAAGTTGCGAGAATGGTTGATCTGATGAATATTGTATGCATTCATTAGATGAAGCAAAAGAATACTCATAAAAGTCCTTACAAAAGATGAGAATTTTATCTTAGATTTAATAGATCAGATTATTGATCCTAACACTAAAATAGATAATCTCGAAAATGCATTGCTCAAACAAAAGAAAAGAAAAAACAAGAAGAAGAGACAATTGAAAAGCCTATTACATTAGCTTCTTCTTCTAAATCTTTTTCCGAAATAATTGAGCGAATACAGAAAGAACAAACAAGAGAACCTTCTATACATGACCTTAAATATAAGATAAATACAGATAAAATAGAGCAAATAGCTAATATTGATAAAGGAAGTTTCTCGATAATGGAAGACCTAATAGGTCAAATACAACAGCAAAAGCTAATTGATCCCTTAATAAGAAAAAGGCTATTGAAGGAATTGTAACACAAAAATGGTACACTAATGCGAGCATTACAGTCCATCATGATTACGACTTCCAATCAATAGTGCTTACTAATTCTGGTGTTCATCTTAATTGTATCTTAGAAGGACTTGTTCCTTCTTGATACTTTACAAAGACATCTTAGATATTAAGTGTTGTTTATGGAAATAAGCTCCTTGTTGACCACAAATTATCAAGAGCAATAGTCTGTTCTCGGGGAATATATCTTAAAACTCCTTTTATCTTAGTAAAAAATCTAAGTCTCATATCTCCATTTCTAAACATGTTGCATCCTTTCATAGTTGATGCAACAGGTTTAGAATCAAACAATCAAGGTCATCAAATAAGATTTGACTTCGTAGAAGAACAAAAATGGTAGAATATTCATACCATACGAGAAAACAATTCAAAATAAAGAAAGATTCTTTTCTTTCTCAAAGAAGAAGTTCACCATAAAATTCTTGACGAAAAAATTAAAAAAATGAAAGATCAAATAAAATAATTCCAAGAACATTTAAAAGCAAAAGTCTACTTTATTATCGTAAATGCTTTTGTTGACCCAGGTATGGAAACCCAAGAGGGCGGATAAATTGGGTTTTTATTTATTAAAACGGATTTAGAAAACTTTTCTTTGAAGATTAAAATTAGTTTACTCTTCGTTCGAGAATAGAGGTGAAAAAGATGAAAATAGAAGTTGTCTAAGATGCAATCAAGAGAATAGCAATAATGAATAATCACAAGTGCAAGTAAATGTAAAGAGGATAGGAATAGAGAGAGTGCAAACTCAATTTACGTGGTTTGGCAAACCTTGCCTACGTCCACGGGCTCCTAGCTCCACAAGCTAGGCTTTCCACTAAGTTGTAGAAATCTTTACAACTTGCTTGATGAACAATCTCACCAAGACTTTTTCTTTCAACCCTTAATAACACCACACCAAGAGTTCTTCTTGATGAACAACCTCACCAAGGCAACTTCCTTCAACCCTTGATAATCTAACATCAAGAGTTCTTCTTGATGAACAACCTCACCAAGGCAACTTCCTTCAACTCTTGATAACACAACACCAAGAGTTCTTTTTGATGTACAACCTCACCAAGGCAACTTCCTTCAACTCTTGATAACACAACACCAAGAATTCGTCTTGATGAACAACCTCACCAAGGCAACTACTTTTAACTCTTGATAACACACAACAAGAGTTCTCTCAAGGATAACTATTATCCTTTACAAGAATATCTCACTCTCACCACAATACAAGAACAAAGAAAATATTTTACAACAAAAGTACAACTCTCTTCAAAGAGTAGATAAAGAACATAAAAGCTCTCTAAACTTGATATTTCTCTTATTTGTGGCTTGATAGATTCTTCTCTTCCTCTTGTCTTATTGAATGCATGGAGAAGGGCTCCTTTTATAGGCAAATGGGATGAACTTAATCAAGTGAAGACACCAACTCCAAATTTTCTGCCCACCATAAAAACTGAAATATTGTCTGCCATTTTTGTCAATGTTACGTTTGAAATTTGAAAATATGCAAAACATAAAAGATCTATATAATTTAATAATATTTTCAAAGCATCAAGAATCAAGTCATTTGGACATCTCTATCTCAAGATATGGCCAAAACACCATTTGGTGCTCATGTGACTTGATTTTTCTTTCTTGTGTCGGTCCACTGAATTGAATGATAATTCTGTCAGCCTTCCGTTTGAAATTTAAATTTTTTCAAAACATAGAAGATCTGCATATTGGAATAAGCTTTCCAAAACATTAAGAATCAAATATCTTTATCTCAAGATATGAACAAAAGACCATTCGGTGCTTATGTGAGTTGATTTTTCTTTCTTGTGTCAGTCCACCGAATTGCATGTCAATTATGTCGGCCTTCCATTTGAAATTTGAATTTCTTCAAAAAAATATGAAATATGATCCATTAAGTCATCTTTCGAATGCCATAAGAATCAAGGGATTTTGATATTTCTAGCTCAAGATATGTCCAAAATAGTATTCAGTGCTCATGTCAGCTGCTTCTGTTTGTCTTTCTACTTTCATGATGATTTGGACGACCTTGCACTTGAAATTTGAATTTCTTTAAAACATATAAAATGTTATAAATTGAGTAATCTTTCTAAAGGCTCAAGAATCACATCATTTGGACATTTATAGAGAAATATATGACCAATTGATTAAATATTACTCATGTGTCACATTCCTTTAGTCAAACCTTGTTCTTAAACTTTGGTGCCTTTGATATGTATTCTTCTCCTTAGCTTCAACACTTCATTTTAATAAGCTTCTTCTTGATTTTACAATTATTTCAAAGATCTTATTCTTGCACATAAATAAACATATTAGTAAATCTCAATGAATCAATGTGTATTGTTATCATCAAAATTATCATATAGCCTTAGCGCTAACAATCTTCCCCTTTTTGATGATGACAAACCGTTGATTGCTTTAAAATAATATCTAAAATCAAGAATAAAAATAAAAAAAAAAGAATAAGCAAAAAGATGACAATTGTTACGAATATAAGTTGTTATGAATATAGCAATCCAACCATTTCTGCCCTTTTGTTATCATCAAAAAGATGTAATCAAATTAACTACTTCTCCTAAATATATTCTCCCCCTTAACATATGCTACCATTCAAAGCAAAATTAAGACATATCCAACATGCCTAATTCTGTTCTAATTATGCAAAATCTATCTTGACTAAGGGGTTTAGTCATATTTGGGTCTAGAGACTAATTCCCAAACTTAATTTCTCTCAAATTGGTTCAATTCTTCCTGCATAGCCAAAAATCCAACTTTCGTCATTTTCGGTATCTTTAAAAGATTTTGGTTCAAATTGAGAGACAAATGCAAAATGATTACAAAAGTTCTTAAAAGAAGATCTAATTCTCATACCTTGTGATGGTTCACCAATAATGAGATATTTAGGGTGAGCTTTTGCGTACCTCAATTCCTTTGGTAATTCTTGAGAAGAATATTTACTTCCTCAAGCTTTTCTTGTTGAAGTTGTAATTCATCTTGGCATTTTTTTTTCATCAAGCCTTGATTCCTTGATTTGCCTTTCTACCTCAACAACATCATCATCTAAATTCTTTCAAGCAATCACATTAGTTTCATCAAATTCAACATGCATAGATTCTTCAATAACAAGAGTCTTTTTGTTAAAAACTCTAAATGCTTTACTATGGTTGGAGTAGCCAACAAAAATTCCAACATCGGCTTTTGCATCAAATTTTCCAAGGTTGTCCTTGGTATTTAAAATAAAACATTTACATCCAAAAACTTTAAGAAATCCAATGTTGGGTTTTCTTCCTTTCCAAAGTTCATAAGGAGTTTTCTTTATTAAAGCTATAATATGAACTCTATTGATTATAAAGCATGCGGTATTAACGGCTTCGGCCCAAAAATATTTTGGCAAATTATTTTCAAGTAACATGGTCCTAGCCATTTCTTGGATAGTCCTATTTTTTCTCTCAACACCACCATTTTGTTGTGGAGTTCTAGGTGCGGAAAAATTATGTTCAAAACCATTTTCATAACAAAGATTTTCAAATGCAACATTGTATATTTCACCACCATGATTACTCCTAATGGAGACAATAAAATACCCTTTTTGATTTTAGACTCTTTTTGTAAATTTTGAAAAAGCTTGTGTGGCCTCACTTTTAGTTTTCAAGAATAACACCCAAATGAATCTTGAATAATCATCCACAATAACAAAAACATAATACTTTCCACCAAGGCTTTGAGTTCTTGATGGTCCAAATAAATCCAAATGAGGTAATCGTAGAGGTTTATTTGTTGAAATAAATTTCTTTTGTTTAAAAGAAGTTCTCACTTGTTTTCCAAATTGACAAGCATCACAAATTTTATCTTTTTCAAATTTTATTTTTGGAAGACCATCAACTAAATCATTTTAGAAATTTTTGAAATTGTGTCCATGCTAGCATGACCTAATCTTCTATGCCATAACCAAGCATCATGATTAACAATGAAACAATTTTCTACATGATTATTAATATCAATATCAATTGTATAAATGTTACCACATCTATTACCAACAAATAATGTCTTATTATTATTACTAACATCCTTAACCACCACATCTAGTTAGGCTCAAAAGCAACAAATATCCCTTATCACAACAATGACTAATGCTAATCAAATCATGTTTTAAACCATAAACAAGCAAAACATCTTTAATAATAGGTGAAGAAGGGTTACCAATATCACCATGTCCGATTACCCTTCCTTTGGCATTATCACCAAAGGTCACATATCCTCCTTTCTTCATGATTAATCTTGAGAACTTGGAGGTATCTCCGGTCATATGCCTTGAACATCCACTATCTAAGTAGCACTTGTGTTTGCCACTCCTTTGTTTCTAGAATCAACATTCAAAGAGAGACTTTTTGGTACCCAATGGTTTCTTGGTCCTTGGGGTTATTTTATGGTACTTTTGGAATCCCTATTTATTTCAAATGTAGGATTTCTCCTAATATAAGCAACAAGGACTTTGTGTCCTTTTCTTCCACAATAAGTACAAGAATGATTAGGATTATTCCTAGAAGATGCATGGGCAAAATAATTTTTAAAATACTTTTGATTTTTATGAGTTTTATATCCTAAACCTCTTTTATCAAAAACACACCTTTGATTTTGTAACATAGAATTCAAATTTTTTTGTGCTTTTTGTAAAACTATCAACAATATTTCTTAAGTAATTATTTTCCTTTTTCAAAATAGCATTTTATTTCTCCAATTTATCAAAATCCTTTTGTTTTAAAATGTCATTTTCAGTTTTTAATAAATGTATTTGACTTTCCCAACTTTCAAAATCTTTTTGCTTTAAAATTTCATTTTCATTTTCTAAAGCTTCATTTGTTTCCACCAAATCTTCTAATTGAGATAACATGATTTTTGACTTCTTTTTGAAAGCATTGATTTTTGAATTTTGTTTATAAACTTGCACATGTAAATTTTGGAATGCTTCAAGTAATTCATCATATGAAAGCTTAGGATCATAGTTCAGAATATTTACCTCATCTTCTCGTAAAGCCATGAAGCACATGTTTGCCACTTTGCAATCTTCTTCATTCTCCTTTAAGGTGATTTCATGAGTCATGAGAGAACCCATAAGTTCTTCTAATGGTAGTTTAGTGAGGTCCTTTACTTCTTAAATTGCCGTCACCTTTGGCTCCCAAGATTTTGGTAGACACCTAAGAATCTTTCTCACCATTTCAACATTAGAATAAGATTTGCCAAGAGATTTCAAACTATTAATAATATCCGTAAATCTAGTAAACATTTCAGAAATTGATTCATCCGATTTCATCTTAAAAAGCTCATAACTATGAACTAGCATACTAATTTTGGATTCTCTAACTTGAATAGTTCCTTCATGAGTTACTTCAAGTGTGTGCAATATTTCTTGTGCCGTAGAACAAGTAGATATTCTATTAAACTCATTTGTATCTAGAGCACAATATAACACATTCATAGCTTTAGCATTCAAACTCAATTTCTTTTTATCATCTTCACTAAACTCTTTAGGTTCTTTAAGCATGCTTTCTTCATTTTCAATTTTGGTAGGAACAAAAGGTCCTTCCAAAACAATAGACCATAAATCATAATCAAAAGATTTCAAGAAAATACTCGTTCTAGTTTTCCAATAAGAGTAATCACTTCCATTAAAAATGGAGGTCTAGAGATAGAAAGCCCCTCAACATATGAAGATGAATTAAAAGTTGTCATAGCTCAAAAATCGATTAAGATTTAAAAAATTGAGCAACCTTGCTCTGATACCACTTGTTGACCCAAGTATGGCAACCCAAGAGCGGGGGTGAATTGAGTTTTTATTTATAAAAACTGATTTAGAAAACTTTTCTTGAAAGATCAAAATTATTTAACTCTTTCTTTGAGAATAGAGGTGAAGAAGATGAAAATAGAAGTTGTCTAAGATGCAATCAAGAGAATAGCAATAATGAACAATCACAAGTGCAAGTAAATGTAAAGAGGATAGGGATAGAGAGAGTGCAAACTCGATGTACGTGGTTCGGCAAACCTTGCCTACGTCCACGGGCTCCTAGCTCCACAAGTTAGGCTTTCCACTAAGTTGTAGAAATCTTTACAACTTGCTTGATGAACAACCTCACCAAGACTTTTTCTTTCAACCCTTGATAAAACCACACCAAGAGTTCTTCTTGATGAACAACCTCACCAAGGCAACTTCCTTCAACTCTTGATAACACAACCCCAAGAGTTCTTCTTGATGAACAACCTCACCAAGGCAACTTCCTTCAACTCTTGATAACACAACACCAAGAATTCTTCTTGATGAACAACCTCACCAAGGCAACTACCTTTAACTCTTGATAACACACAACAAGAGTTCTCTCAAGGATAACTATTATCCTTTGCAAGAATATCTCACTCTCACCATAATACAAGAACAAAGAAAATATTTTACAACAAAAGTACAACTCTCTTCAATGAGTAGATAAAGAACATAAAAGCTCTCTAAACTTGATATTTCTCTTATTTGTGGCTTGATAGATTCTTCTCTTCCCCTTGTCTTATTGAATGCATGGGAGAAGGGCTCCTTTTATATGCAAATGGGATGAACTTAATCAAGTGAAGACACTAACTCCAAATTTTCTGCCCTCTATAAAAACGAAAATCTTGTCTGCCATTTTTGTCAATGTTACGTTTGAAATTTGAAAATCTGCAAAACATAAAAGATCTGCACAATTGAATAAGCTTTTCAATGCATCAAGAATCATGTCATGTGGACATCTCTATCTCAAGATATGGCCAAAACACCATTCGGTGCTCATGTGACTTGATTTTTCTTCCTTGTGTCAGTCCACCGAATTGAATGATAATTCTGTCAGCCTTCCGTTTGAAATTTAAATTTTTTCAAAACATAAAAAATCTGCATATTTGAATAAGATTTCCAAAACATTAAGAATCAAAGCATTTGGATATCTCTATCTCAAGATATGGACAAAAGACCATTCGATGCTCATATGAGTTTATTTTTCTTCCTTGTGTCAGTCCACCGAATTGCATGTCAATTATGTCAGCCTTCCATTTGAAATTTAAATTTCTGCAAACAAATATGAAATGTGATCCATTAAGTCATCTTTCAAATGCCATAAGAATCAAGGGATTTGGATATTTCTAGCTCAAGATATTTCCAAAATAGTATTCAGTGCTCATGTCAGCTGCTTCTATTTGTCTTTCAACTTGCATGATGATTTAGACAACCTTGCACTTGAAATTTGAATTTATTTAAAACATATAAAATGTTATAAATTGAGTAAGCTTTCTAAAGGTTTAAGAATCACATCATTTGGATATTTATAGAGAAATATATGACTAATTGATTGAACATTACTCATGTGTCACATTCCTTGAGTCAAACCTTATTCTTAAACTTTGGTGCCTTTGATATGTATTCTTCTCCTTAGCTTCAACACTTCATTTTAATAAGCTTCTTCTTAATTTTACAATTATTTCAAAGATCTTATTCTTGCACATAAATAAACATATTAGTAAATCTCAATGAATCAATGTGTATTGTTATCATCAAAATTATCATGTAGCCTTAGGGCTAACAGCTTTTTGGAGACGTAAGAAACATATTGTTTCACTTCCTTATGAAAAATGATTTGATGAAAGGGAAATTCCCACCAAAGCAAGACCTATTCATATGAGTCTTAATAAATTAGATTTCTATAAGGAGGACATTAAAGATCTTCATAATAAAAATCTTATTAAGAAAAATTATTCTCTATGGTCTTGTCCGATGTTCTATGTCAAGGATGAAGTAAACTTGAAATTGACTACTAAGGCTTGGAATCAATTATAAGCCTTTAAATGATGTTTTAAAATGGATTCGATATCTGATTCCTAACAAGAAAGACCTCCTCAAAAGATTATGCTCTATCCATATTTTCAAATTTTGATTTTAAAAAAAGGTTTTTGGCCGATTGAAAGAGCCAAAATGGAATATAAATCTGCTCTCATAGTGCCTTTTGGGTATTATGATGGAAAGTGATGCCCTTTGGTATAAAAAAATGCTCCTTTAGAATTCCAGAGAATTATGAATGATATTTTAATCCTTATATAAAATTTATTAGAGTATATATTGTTGATATATTACTATTTTCTCTAAATATAGGTCAACACTGGAAATATCTTCGACATTTCTTGAAAATAGAAGAGAGAGAGGGATTAGTCTTATATTCATAATAAACTTAAACTCTTCCAAACTAGTGTTCAATTATTAGGACACAACATTTCTAATAGGATAATAACTCCGATTGACAGAACCATAAAATTTGCTGAGAAATTTCTGAATAAGATAGAAAACAAACAACAACTCTAGTAGTTTCTTGGAATTGCAACTTATGTCTCTGATTATTATCAAAATTTAATCATAGACGCCAAACCACTTTATGATAGGCTCAAGAAAAATCCTCTTGAATGAGATGCGAATTGCATCGAGCTATCCAAAAAATTAAAGCTAAAGTCAAGGAAATGCTTTCTCTTAACATAACAATCCTCATGCTTAATTAATAGTTGAAACAAATGCCTTTGATTAGGTATACGGCGGAATTTTTAAACAAACAAGAATAAGAAAGAAGCTCTTGTCAAATTATGCTCTACGTATGGAATGCCACCCAAAACAATTATTGTTCCATAAAGAAAGAAATTCTTTCTATTGTTTGGTATATACAAAAATTTCAAGATGACTTATTAAACAAGAAATTCTTGTTAAGAGTAGACCACAAATATGAAAAGAAAAAAAATTGGCATATAAACAAATTTTTGTCAAATGACAGGCCTTACTTTCAATTTTTTATTTTAATATTGAATATATTAATTCTGAAGAAAATTTTTTGTCAAATTTTATAGCCTGAGAATTTTGAAGTACTTCAAAGAAAACTACCAAGGGAGCTGAGCCTCCAATAGAACACAGAGAACGTAGCAAAAGAAGCGCACATTGGCCTCATGAATATCCTTTTATCCCCATAGTTGTTAAACCAAAAGTTATAATTAAAAAATATACTCAAATAGAATTGTTGTTGAATGTGTAAGAATTTACATGACTAATCATTGCAACCTAAAATTTTTTCCCAAAAATTTTTGGTTTTATGAGGTAGTAGAAACAAATTCTATTCCATTTTTTCACAATTACAAGAAAGATAGCATTGACATTGCCTTTTCTAAGATAATTAATCACATTTTCATTGCTTTCAAAAAGGGTCTTAATTTAGCGAAATTCTAAGTACTTTAACAATGAATCCATCTTTCCTAAAACCTACAATCTATAAGATTGTGTGCAATTAGAGAATTTATTCTTACACTATCAAAACAAAAAGCTAGCACACAGTTGGTTTTTTTCACTTTTAACTTCTTGATAATACTATACTTAACTTCCCAATCTAGTTTAAAAAATGGGGTTTTCAATGGGAATGTTTGATAATATTTATTCCAAAATTGCTAAAAAATCATTTTACAAATTTGTTAGCGTTAAATCAACAAAGAATTAAAACAGAATATGAAGCTTGTCTGTTATTTACTACATCTATTATCAAATTCCATGGATCATAAAATGAGAATACTCTTTGATCCATAAAACTCCTAGAAATATTCAACTTCCCTTTGTAGGAAGAAACCTTTCTCTTTGCTAGTGGCCAAAATATAATGTTGACAAATTGCTCAATCCATCCTACAAAGCAGTACAATTTTTGTCTAGTAAACCAGCTCTTGAAGATAAGAAGAATATAAGATGGACAATGATGAAGAGATATTCTAACTCCTCACCTAATGCAAACACTTGCTCAAGGCTGAACTAAAGCGCAAAATCAATACTGCTTTCGATGAACTTAAAGAGCAAGCATCAAACACCGGATCTTTCGACTCCTTTGGTGGAGATTTGGCTCAAGACCCAAATGACCTTTTGGAAACTTCTTGAATCTCTCACCCATGCACCGAAAGCAATTTTATTGAGGGAAAGAAATAGTATTGATTCTTTCACATTATGAAAATATGTGTATTATTCTTTTCTACTATTCAAGTACTGATCCTATACTATAAATTTTTGTTGTTCACTTTTGATTTTTCTTGTACTTCAGTTAGACGATAGTTAAGTCTAAGATATCTTTGAAATCTTGTAAAAATATCACTATCACTCGAGTGCACGCTCTCCATGTGTAATAAACTTTCAAATTTAATTTTAATTTCATGTAAGTTTACTTACCTTTTAATATAGCATTTACTTATTTGCTTTAGATAGAATTTTCTTATTTTTCTTATTTTTGATCATGCATTGGTGAGTTCTAGTGTTTGATGCTTGGTCTTTAGGTTCATCAAAAGCAGTTTTGATTTCGCGCTTTAATTTAGACTTGGATAGGTGTTTGCTTTTGGTGAAGATTTGGAATCTCTCTTCATTAATGTTTATCTTATCTTCTTCGTTATCTTTGTCGGTTTACTAGAGAAAAGTTGCATTAACTTGAAGATCGAAAATAAGAAAATTAAAATAAGAAATTAAGAAAAAAAATGACAGGATTTAAAATAAGAAAATTAAGAAAATTCTATCTAAAGAAAACAAGTTAATGCTATAATAATAGGTCAACAAAGTTACATGAAATTGAAATTTAAGTTGAAAGTTCATCACAGAGAGAGCATTCAAAAGTGATAGTGATATTATTCTTACGAGATTTTAAAGATGCTTTAGATTTAGAATCCGTATAACCTAAATACAAGAAAAAATCAAAGTAAACAGCAAAAGTATGCAGTACTAAACAATACTTGAATAATAGAAAGTACAAATAACATACAATTTTACATAATATAAAAGAATCTCTACCATTTCTTTACCCCGAGAAAATTGTTTTTGACACAAGGGTGAAAGATTTAAAGATGAAATTTTTTCTTAAAGGGTGAAAAAATCTGATGTATAATACTTGCTCTTCAAGTTCATCAAAAGCATCATTGATTTTGTGTTTTAGTTCGATATGTGTTTGAATTTAGTGAGGAGTTGGGATATCTCCTCATCAATATCCATCTTATCTTTTACTTTATCTTTAAAAGCTGGCTTACTAGACAAAAGTTGTATTGGTTTGAAGGATGCACTACGTAATTTGTCAGCATTACCTTTTAGCTACCAACAAAGAGAAAAGTTTCTTTCTAGAAAAGGAAGCTAGACATTTCTAAGATTTTTATAGATCAAAGAGTATTCTCATTTTATAATCCTTGTATTTTCATCATAAATAGTAAAGAGAAGAAAGCCTTCATCCCCAATTTCAATTCTTTGTTAATTAACTTTGACAAATTTGTCATATGATTTTTTAACATGTTTAAAATAGATATTATCAAACATTCCTCATTAGAAAAGTCAGTTTTCAAACTTGTTTGAGAACTCAAAAATAGTATTTACGGGATGTTGAAACTAAAAAAACCAATTGTGTGCTAATTTTTTTTATAGTGTAAAAATAAATTTCATGCTTACACACAATCATAAAAATTGTAGGTTTAGAAAAAATGGATTCATCTTTAAAGTATTTAGGTTTCGCCAAATCAAATCCTTATTTGAAAGCAGTAAAAATTAGATTAATTATTACCTTAGAAAAGGTAATATCAATGCCATCTTTGCTATAATTATGAAAAACTTAAATAGAATTAGTTTCCACTAGCACAGCCTCATAAAACCAATGATTCACATTCAAAAACACTTCCATTTGAGTCTATTTTTTCAATTATAACTTCTGGTTCAACAATAGCGTGAATCAAAAGATATTTGTGAAGCCATTTTGCCCTTTGTTGGCTACTTGTGTTGTATTAGAGGCTTAACTCATCTATTAGTTGTCTTTAAAGCCTTGCAAAAATTCTTGGGTTAGAAAATCTGGCAAAAAAATTTCTTCACCATTAAAGTATTCAATATTAAAATAAAAGATTGAAAGCAAGGCTTGTCGTCTGGTAAAAATTTGTTTGGGTGTTAGATTTTTAACATCCTTCTTTAATACTTCTTTTGTAGATTTGTAGCCTGTTAGCATTGAAAGCAAGCAGCGAACACCAAATCTTTCAACCCTTACGATAAAGATTTAACTCAAGACCCAGAGGACCTTTAAATATTACCTTGTCATAACATACCAGATCCTTAGGCTTAATCGTTAGTTGAAAAAGATGCCTATCATCTTAGATATGGTGGACTTCTTAAACAAAATAAGAATAAGAAAGAAGTTCTCGTTAAATTTTGTTCTCGCGTGTGGAATGCCACACAACAAAATTATTCTACTAAAAGAAAGAAATTTTCTATACAATTTTTGTGTTATAGTTCCTTCAACAACCTTTTTCTTATTAAGGGATCCAATTATTTCCTTCTATTGTTGTATTTGACTTATTAGGTCTTCACTATCAAGGAACTTCCTTTATCAATATGAGGAATTTCATGTGTAATTTCTCTATCTTTTTCAAGAATATTTATTCTATCATTAAAGGTCCATACTTTCTTTTTCAGAGCTATTAGCTCTTTTTTAATTTTATTTATCTTATATTTGAGGTCATGAATCCAAGATTCTCATGTTTATTCTTTTTGAATTCGCTCAATTATTTTGAAAAAGAATTTAGAAGAAAAGGCTAATGTAATGGATTTTTGAATGCTTTTCTTTTTGTTTTTTCTTTTCTTTTGTCTGAGCAATGTATTTTTTTATCATCTCTCTTTTTGTTTTAGGATCAATAATTTGATATATTAAATCAAATAAAATTTTTACATTTTGTAAGGACATTAATGGAGTATTCTTTTCCTTCTTCTAATGAACACATACAACATTCATTAGAACAACCATTTTTACAACCGGTTCATCACAATCAGATATTTTTAAATCATCAATAATCTCAAAAGAGTTAAAATTTAACTGTTCTAATTCACTATAAGAAGAGTCAAGGGGGATATTCATAATAGTCTTTTTGAGTCCTTCATTAGCGATTAAAGAAATTTTTTCTTTTGTTCTACAATTAAAAGCATAGTGTCTTTTTTTTTACGACATTTAAAACAAATGGGTTGCTTATTTGCGTTTGATTAAAATTCTTTTCTTTTAGGCATATTTGCATTTGGCTTTTGATATTTTTCAAGTTTATTGTTATTTTTTCTCCTATAAGTCTTATATAACTTCTATGGTTTGTATGATTTAAGTTTCTTTTTTGTTAAACTAGTATGACAGACAACTTTCGCATTATATCCATATTGCGCACAAAAGTCTCTTATAACTTTAGCCTTTGTAGCATTTTCTCATTGTAACTGTTTCGGGATTTTTGCCCAATAACTATTTTTGGCTAATTCTTCATAGGTATAAAAAGAACAGGAGATTTTTCCTTTATTTCACTCTTAAGCTTTATTTTTAGTTTTTTTACTACTAGCTTCGGAATTCCTTCAACAAATTTCTCTTCCTAATAATGAGAATTAGAATCATTATGATGCTTGACTCTAGTATAAAAGGTATCTTCATACCATTTGAAATTTGACATTGTTGGACACCTTAAATTATTTAAATGGTCATATCCAATTTGAAAATAAAGATTAATATCTCCAACAAAATGTTTTAAAATTGAATAGAAGTGTCATTACTGTATCTTCTTCAAATAAAGGTTTTTACTCCACTTATCCAAACTCATTTTAAACAGTTGTATATGAAGTTTTTGTTGCAGACATGATTTCGTTTCTTGCTTGAGTGGTAGGGACTTTATCTCACCGTTCTTGTAATTGTCCAACAAAGCCAGAGACAATGATGTCAACAATTATTTTTTTTTAACCAATATTACCCTTCAACTAGCATGCTTGAGAAAACATGAACATGTGTTTGAGCAAGATAAGAATAAATATTCTGTGAGCTTATCAATGTCCCATTCAACAATAAAACTTCCTATAAACGCGACTCTAAAAGAATTTATATCTTCAAATTGCATATTGACAGGAGACGGCCTATTATAAATGTGTTTCTTGGGTTTACCCCATCTTAACCTATGGATAAGAGCAGGCGATATTTCAGAGATTAAATTTTGATAATCAACAGATGTTTGAAGAAAATTTTTTTCAAGAATATTTTCTTTTTGGATATTTTTGCCTTTATTAGTGATAGACAATTTGTCTAATCGTGACATTAATTTTATCAACATATTTCTTTCATTTTCAAAACTAAACTCTACCTTTTATATTTTAGGAACAAGTCAGAATAGAATAGTTTGAATTTCTAGTAAAAAGGATGTTGTAGAAATCATTGTTTCTTTTGTTTTTTCCTCAAGCGGCTGAGTTTGCTAATTTTGTAAAAGATTTTCTATGCAATCAACTTGTTTTCCTAGAGATTGAACACACATATTTGTATAATTATTTTCCTCAATCACATGATTGCTTTTTTCTACAGGAATTGGTTTGATGCCATCTTTAGCAGTTCCTTTGAATAGTACCACTTTACATATGTCAGTTATTTCTACTACAACATCGTGAGGATGGGTGGATGCGTTCATTTTTCCATTAACCACTTTATGTTTATTTTTAATATCAATTGTATTCAAATTATTCTTTGAAAATTCAAGATATTTCTTTTATGCAATTATGGACAATGCTTCAGAGCGTTTCGCAACTTTGGCATTGTGTCAATCCTTTTGGGACCCAAGGGAACATAGATCAAGCCTTAAAGGCAAGTCTAGAGAATCGCAGAGTCACAACCCATATATAACATGAAAAAATGAGTAACAGCAACCCGATCTCTCAGTTTTTGACATAAACTATTCTCACCTTTTCAGAGATGGGTTCAAAAGTTAAGTACGATATTCTACTTTCCCAAACGTGAGTCTGGCATCCATTTGGGTTTGTTGAGTTCAATATTTTCAATGCATTCATCATTGCACTATTAACCTTACCATTATTAGTAAACAACCAAATTTTATCTTTTCAAGATGTGAGGTGATTGCACACAAAAAAAAGGAGGAGAAAAGAAATTATATTTTCCTCGAACATGAGGAAAACAGGGAATGGGATTACATTGTTTATAAAAGAAGGAAAACATACTAAACAAGAACTTAATGATAACGACCACAAGAATAAGAGACTAAACAAGACAACGAAAAAAGAAATATAAATCAAATAAACAGTTCAACAAGACTAAAGAAAACAAAGTCCAAAGCATGCTTTCATATTCTCAAAGGCACGGTATTTCATAACCATATTCTAGCACACTTAGAAAAGGAAAAAAGGAGAAGCACGAGAAGACATACATAAACAGGAAAGATAAAACCTAAACTGAACATGCATAACATAGAAGGAAGAAAGCATAAATAAAGAAAACACAGACTAAGCATGCTTAATTCATAAAAGCAACCTAGTCTAGCTAGGGCATACTTAAACAAAAGAAACCTAGGCTAAGGCATAAATAACCTAAACCTAAGCAGATAAAAACAAAAACTAACATGCTTAAACAAATACAAAGCAACCTACACTAAGCATAGAAAATTTAAATCAAATATACTTAATAAAACAAGGGAAAACTGAAGCCTATGCATGCTTGGCAAACAAACAAGCAAATCAAAACAACTACATATCTGGAAGAACTACTAGAACTGAGAATACTTTGCTAGTAGTAAGGAAAAGATTAAAGAAAGTGGAAGAGTAAAGAGAATAAGAAAGTTTCAGCTTCACAAAATTTATCTCGAGCAACTCCATGTGCAATGTGGACCTAAGTGGAAATACAAAGGAAGAAAAAAAAAAAGTGCATGCCAAAATAGCAAAAGGTTATCATTATCAGGCTCAAAAGAACTATATAGCTTTCCCTCTAAGTCATAATCAACAAAATGGGTCTCTCATGTCATCCATACATTCATCTAATGAGAACACCCGGCATATACGATTATTCTCTCTTTTATCTGACCACCCATGATTATGGTTAGTAGAATTAATAATATATGCATATGTTACATGATATTAGTAAACATGCCGTCTAAAATTGTAAACCAACCTTTACTGAACCAGTATAAAGATAAATCTTAATTCAACCAAATTGGAGGTAAAAGGTAAAATATAGTAACAAAATTTTCTGGGATTGGTGAAGTTGTTCAAATGTGAGCGTAGTAATTTCTTTGTCCTTTTTATTTCTTTTACACTCTATAGTACAATAAGTCATACATTTACAATTTGATGTTCAACGTTAGTTACATGTGTGAAAATGTGACATCTAACATAACATGAAAAAAAAAATTGACAAAAAAAGATCCCCATTCCATAAATTTGAGCCTTAAAATGGAACTCAACTACCGTCACAGGATTCTTTATTAATTAATTTTAAAGAGTTTATGTAATATGTTCATATTTAAGTTCTTATTACTAGGTATAGCCTGATGGTGAAAGATATATCTGACATAATAAGCTGCCTGATTCCGCCTTCAAAAGCCTCTTCTTTCTTTCCTGATAAATTTCAATCCATCAGTGACTTACCTTTTTAATCTTTCTAGGTACACCCATATTTGAATTTTAGCATCTTTGTCCTTGCATATATATTTGGGATCAAATATATAGAAGAATTTATACAGAAAAGAAAATATGTAAGTTAGCAATATTGATAAATCAATACCTGAAAAGTACACCAATTTAAGTTCATCTTTACAAGCTCCAGACCCCAAACATTCATTGGTACAGATCAGAAATTGAACCTAACAAAATTAAAAAAGAGAATTCGGATGAGTTACATCAACTTAAAAATATTACCAAGATAATTAGAAGCGGAATTAATTCTAGGATGTTAATTTCAATTTCAATTTCACAGCAACTAATGCGTCATTTCACAAAAATATTGAACTCTCAGGCCTAACATGATTACATGCAGATAGTCATCCTCTCCTCAACATTGTTGAACAACCACATTAAGTTGAAAGATGTGATTTTTACTTTACTGTAAAATTGACAGAGAAACGGTAAGCAGCTCCTCTAGTAGCGGAAAAGCATGAAGTCCACTAAACAAACAATAATCAAGGTCCAATAATACAAAGGAAGGAACCTTCTAGTTGAGGAGTGTTGATTTGCTATCTGCGAATTTTCTTAGGATAGGGTTCCGCTTCCTCCTCGTCGAATTTGACATATCCAGTTCTACTTGCATCAGCCTCAATCTGATCATTGTTACTGTAGTCACAAAGGATTTCCCTAGTTTCCCCTAAATCTTCAATGGTGACAGCAAAATTTTCAATAGAAATGCTTGGTTGCATAATGTTGGGCTGTGCATATAGGGGGCAGACCCCACAGCGTTTCACCTTGCAACCGTTTATGGGCCTGCTCAAAAAATAATCACTTGTGCTAAACTCAAATGTGGCTGTATAATCTCCCTTAATTGGCAGAATCGAAGGTTCAAATGCCACCACCATGTGATCCGACTCAATTAACATCTTTTTCATGCCCCTGGCACACAAATGCCAATAGAAGAAATGCCTGTCCACATAATCATCATTTTGAAATTCATAGAAGCAATTGACTTGAAGATTATCTCCACAAAAAGCTTCCTCCAATGCAACAACAGCACATAGAGCAATTCCAATAAAGCTTTTATTATTCCATTGCTTAGGAAGCCCAATAGTTATCGAAGATCCAGAGCTCTGATGGTTGAATCCGCGGGGTATTTCACTACCGGGTAAGCAAAAGCTTAATGGAGGTATTTGTTCATACACCTGTAAAGTTAAAAAATTCATGATTTTCCAACTAAAAAAGAGACGGACGGCTGCGGCAAAAGATAGAGAGAGAAAGATAGAGAGTAACCTTTTTGTAACAAAGATGCAGGAATGCCATATTTGCCAAAACATTGTTGTATTCCTTCTGATTGAAGCTCGGACAGTTTGTAAATATGAATTCGACTGTCACCCCCGAGAGTTTGCCGAGAAGTTCACATAGTTTTTCCAATTCAGATGCATCTAATTGTTCTAAACTGGACATCGCCTTCGGTAAAGATTGAAGCATTTTGCAATTGTTTGCTTCTAAGAAATTTAGACGCAATGGAAGCTCTGGTAACGATTTAAGCATATTGCAGTCGCTTAAGTGAAGCGTACTCAGACGAGAAAGTTGCTTTAGTCTTACAGGTAGATTCTCAAAATTGTTTCTGCTTAGATCTAATGTCTCCAATGAGGGCAAGCACCAAAAGTCCTCGGGGATTTTTGTTAGATAGCAGGAAGATAAATCTAATTCTGTTAAGGAACATAAAGATAATAATGGAGGCAATGCCAAACCTCTACATTCAGAACAATTTAAATATTCCAATTTCGTCCAACTTGAGATGGAGGATGGTAGTTGGCTCACAGCAGTCCCACTTAGATTGAGTGTGTTCAAATTTATCAAGTTCTCTGGCAATTGCTTGAGCTTTAAGCAGCCAGAAACATCAAGAGCAATCAAAGACGTCAACTTAGACAAGCTACTTGGAATAGTCTCTAGACTTTCACAATCTTTCAATTTTAACCTACAAACCCCATTTAGATGTTCAATCGTAGATGGTAGCTCTTTAATTGCTGTAGCTCCCGATATAGATAGATATTCTAGACATTCCATTTTCTCAAAGATTTCTGGGAAAGTCTGAAGTTTTGAGCAGTTGCCGAGATGAAGATTAGAAAGAGATTTCAATTTACAAATACTTGACGAAATACTCCTTAGCCATGGGCAGAAGTTCATATCTAGATAAGAGAGCTCAGGTAAACAATCGATTGATGAGGGAACTTCATCAATCCCAGACCCAGATAAATATAACTTCGTTACATTTCCTGAAATTTGCGGGAATTTTCTGAGATTAATACAATCTGTGAGACTAAGAGTTATATGAGATTTAAAATGGATGTTGCCCTCGAAGCTCCTAAGATTTTCACAGGAAGAAAGATTAAGTACACGAAGATTGTTGACGTGCTGGATAGCTGAGGGAACTTCTTCTATTGCAGTACCATCTAAACTTATAATTTCTACACTCCCTGAAACCAGTGGAAACTTTTTGAGGTTGATGCACTCTGTTAGATCCAAGCTTATAAGAGACTGAAAATGGATGTTGCTTGGAAAGCTCCGAAGACTTTCACAGCCAATCAGACTTAGGATACGAAGGTTGTCGAGAAATTTGATAGATGAGGAAACATCAAGTAATGTTTTGCAATATTCAAGCTTTATAGTCTCAAGTAGTGGGGCATTCGAAAGGTCTGGGATCCTAATTAGGGAATGGGAATGATGAAGATCAATCACTTTTAACTGGCGAGCTTGCTGTAAGATAAAGAAAATAACACATTAAATTAGTCCAAATGAACTAGATAATTTATATTTTTATTCAGAAAATATATATGTATAACTATAACTTATACCATTGATCCTTCCCATAGTTGTTCAAGATTGCTATATGGCAACTTAAGCTCAAGAAGGCTCCCTGGATCAAAATTTGATGGCAATGTTTTTGCAGGATATCCATCCCAACGGAGATACCTCAACTCCTCGGAGAGATAATTTAGGCCCCGAGGAAGATGCACTTTAGAGACATTTGTCGAGTCTTTATAAAGTTGATGCGATACATAGAATTTAAGAAATCTAAGATTACTCATATTTGCAAAAGCTCCAGGCCGCAAATGCACATCTCTGATCTGAGACATATCCAGAGATATTCCTTCAATTTTATGAGTTCCCTTCAAACCAAAACAAAAGATTAGTTGACATATATAAAATACACATAATCTAACAAAAATTTGTGCAGCACTTCTAAAGGGAAGAAATTTATGAGGCTTGATTAATTTTGGAAACTCCGTGTATAAGAATAAAATCAAATTTATTTGACTCTTACCGTGTTATTCTTTAATACATGAAAGACATCTTCATGATTCCACAATCTGCTCCGTTTGCCTGGCTCTTTGAAGGATTCTTGATAAACAATTTCCCGACCCATTTCTTGTAACAAATCATGCATTAGTACTACTTTTCTGCTTGATATTGTTATTAGTGACTTATCACAAAGGACACCAAGTCCAAATTGTGGAGAGAGGTAACAACTAGCCAGGATTTTTGTTACATAATCAATATCTTTTCCTTTAAAAAAGCATGCAATATCCAAAAAAATATTTTGTTCTTCATAATCCAGACCATCATAACTTATTTTCAATAAGTAATGAATTTTGGGATTAGAAATCCTGTTTAGTTTATATAATGCACTTCGCCAAATTTGTTTGCTTTTTCGATAGAGGGAGGACCCCAGTACTTTAAGGACTAACGGATTACCACTAGCATAATCTATTATCCTGTTTGAAAGCACCATATATTCATCAAGCGGATAGTTCTGCTTAAAGGCATAATTACAAAAGATTTGAAGAGCCTCCTGGTTCTTAAAACTCTCAACCTCATATATATAATTGACTCCATAATTACAAAGCAATTGTTTATCTCTAGTAGTGATAATAACTCTACTGCCCGCTCCAAATCGATCAACTCCTCCAGTTAAGAATTTCAAATTGTTCAAATCATTGACATCATCAAGTACAATTAGAACTTTTATGCGTTGGAGTCTATACTTAACAAATAGGGGCATATTATTGGAACCACCAATGTGAAGTTTTTCTTCATCTAATATTGTAGAAATAGCATGTTCTCGTAATCGAACCAATCCACCAAAATTTTCAGATTCTTCTCTAACATTTGCAATGAAGCAGCAACCTTCAAACTCGCTAGAAAATTGTTTGTAAACAATTTCAGCAATGGTCGTTTTGCCTACACCACCCATCCCCAAAATCCCTACAACTCGAAAATCTGACAGTCCAATAGATAATAATGATTTAATTTGCTCAATACGTGAATCTATTCCAACTAGACCATCGTAATCACTTGAGGGTGATGTATAATTCAACTTCTTAAAAATATCTCCAACAATCTCGTCTACGAGTTTGGATTCGGGCCTATCATATGGAGGTAAATAATAAAAGAAAAAAATTAGAGAAAAAAAGGCAAAAGAAGCACAATAATATAATATAGAAATGACTTTAACAAATATACTCAAGTAACCGATGCTAATAAAACCATTGATTTTACAGAAAAGAGATAGTAAAAGCTATAAATGCACAGATCGTCCGATATGATAAAAAGTTACACTTACCTAATCACTGCTGAATCCCATCCAGATAACTTGGCTGCTTCAGTCAAAGCAACTCTCCACTTCTGAACCTTTCTTCTGACCTCCACGAACCTTTTTTCATGTTTAACAAAAGCTTCTTCATAACTTCCAGTCTGATTCTGCACATCTAATGCATTTACATGGTAGAAAACCGGTATGACCATATGACCATTCTTCTCCTTGCATTCAATAATCTTTTCAAGCTCTTCCAAGCACCACCTTGAAGAAGCATAATCTTCTGAGAAAATGATAAGTGAGATCTTTGACTCTTCTATTGCTTTTAAAAGCACAGGTGAAATCTCATCTCCTCTCTTGAGTCCATCGAAATCAATGAATGTTTTGACTTGTTTTCTACGCAAAGCAGCATAGAGATGGCTAGTAAAGCTATCGCGGGTATCCTCACCTCTGAAACTAAGAAAAACGTCATATTTGGCTTGAGGGGTAGTGGAAGAAGAAGACGATGATGAAGCCAAAGCCATAGATGAAAATCAAGGGATTGTCTGTGGTAAAACAGGACAAAACAGAGCAAGAGATTCTTGATCTTGAGGGTAGAAAGATTAGTATATAGAATCGTGTGCTTGCTATGTAGCCAGAAAGTCACCTTTTAGCTTCTACACTGACTGTAACATTCTGCTACGTGTGGTGCAGATTAATTGAGTAAAAAAAATAATAAAAAGTTGAAAGCAGCAAAAAAGAAGAGATCTACAATTATTCGGGGAAATAGTGTGAGGCTCGAGTAAGCAAAAATAGTGATGTTCGAACGTAGTGATAATGACAGTAGCATCCACAGCGTAATTACCACAGTGAAGTGCTTTGTCCTTGCCCATAAGTCTTCCATTAAAAATAATTATCCCTCTTAATTAATTTGTCCGAAATTAGATTTATGCAAAATTACATAGAAATATTTTAAAATGATAAAATAAGAGTAACGTAAAATTTTAAAAATAACTCGAAAATATCTGTATATGTGTTGTATGTGAATTTTAGCATGAATTAGAAGATTTGGACATCTATTTAGATTCAAAATAAATAAATAAATAATTTACTTAAATATATAATCTTTTATGGATATGAACCACATCTTTAATTAATCACTATATTAGTTTTCAATTATTTGTTAATACAACATATTAAGACATTAGTAAATATGCATGTGCAAAGAATTATATTTGTTAGGTAAATTCATATACTTCCTCTAAGATTTTTAAAATCCCATATAATTATCTGTGGTTTTGAAAATCTCATAATTCACTCTCCACCATAAGCCGACTTCCATGAAAAATAAAACTAACGAACCAATTAATTAAGTCAAAATTTAATGAATATATTGATGTCAAAAGAGGCTTGTGATATTTTTAAAATTATAGATAGCTAGATAAAATTTCAAAACGCCTCAACAAGGTGTATGAAATTTAATCATACTATTTAATATCTATAAAAAATTAAAATTTCTAAATTGCATTCTCTGATTCCTACTTATTAGATTCAATAATCATGGATTACATAAAATAAGAAAATCTGCGTGAAGTCTCACAATCATCCAATGGATTAGAGGATTAGAATTGAATTTAGTTCATGAATATGAATGCTATGGCATTATTTTTAGAATTAATAATAAAATAATTTCAAATAGTATAGGATTAAAAAAAAAAATGTAAGTTACTATTCCCAACAACCGCTAGCCATTGTTTGGTAGCGAAAACCGTGTGTGAAGTTACCTCTTACTTACGGATTCGGCTACGGTACACCTGATATACGGGTACATCGATTTTTTAAATTTGTATAAAAGTTGTAAATGAATATATAAAAGTTATAAATCAATGTGTAAAAATTGTAAATACAATTTTTTCTTAATAAATGTGTAAACGTTGTAAATAGGTTTGTAAAGTTGTAAATGAGTATGTGAAAATTGTAAATGAATATATAAAAGTCGTATTTAAAATTTTTACATACTTATTTATAATTTTTACACACTTATTTATAACTTTTACATATTCATTTATAACTTTTATGCAAATTTGAAATTTGAAGTACCTGTACATTAGCAGTATTGTAGCGAGAGCGTTGAACAATGATCTATCTACTTGTAGTGGTTTTGTCCATGTAAGGTTCAACATTTTCCTGAAACGACAATGTTTTTCAACAATATATAATAAAAATTAGCTTTTGTAATAAAATAATTTCTCCTAAACCAAAAAAATCATGTACGGTTAAATAGATCAGTGATCAGCGATCTACTTGGTGTCGATAGTGACGCTCCACGCACACCTCCGACAATGGTTGATGGTTGCTACCAGTGCTGGATTTTGCAATTTTTTTAATTTTTTGTCGAATATATTTATAAATTTTTACTTTATTTAATACCTATATAATTCTAATAAATATTTATAATTTTATTAATTTAAAAAATAATATATCTAGTGGGTAAAACTTAAAAAAGAAAGTGGCTAATTTAATGATTAATATACTTATTCAATGACATTGTAGAATATTTGTTATATACTTAGATTGATTTGTATTTAAATATAAATTTTTTATTTTAATTTATTTTAAAAAAATAATGAACGTAAAAAAGGGTATTGCTGCCTATTTATTTTGTAATAATTCCTTTCCTTTAAACATTACATAGGAAACCCGACAATGGAAGTTTCCTCATTTTTCTTTCCTTTCATCCTTCTTTTCTTTTCTTTCCTTGTTTCCTATCCTCAAACCACCTAAGGATGAAAGCATTTTTACTCCGTCCAATTTCACTTAGAGGTTCCTTTTTCTGGGAAAAACATCATGGACCAACCTTGTAAGACGATATTATTTGTGAGCCCGCTGACAGACAGGTTTCATTATTCCTCATGAAACCCCCTGCTATGGCATTGAACACTCACCTCGCCTAAAGTTTACTAAAACACCAGTGAATGGACCCTCCATGGTAAGAAAATATTTTGAGGCCCCTGATAGGATTCACTACACAAAACCCCTAATAGAGTATTTGTTGAATGAAATGTCAAGTTTACCCCTAGGTTAAATAACACATGCCTCCCGTAAAGTTTACTAATGTACTGTTCAGCTTTCACGGTTTGCAAGTATTGGTAGAAACCGCTCGTAGTATTAAAGTGATTTTTTTAATATCTATATTAAAAATATTTAATACTAAAACATGTTCAATGTATATTATGGTTTTATATTTTTTTAAACAATTTAAAAGTGATAATTTTTAAAAAATTTTAAAAAATTGAACAAACATATTTTATATATTCTAATATTATATATTATAAAGAATTTAAAATTTGATAAAGGAAAACAATAAAAACAATTTAATAGTATATTCTAATTATTGCTCGTCTTATTATTTTTGGCTTCTCCTTCTTTGAAAGATTTAGATGAATTCCTTAAAAATTGATAGAAAGCTTAATCGTTTGAGAATGTCTAAGATTAAAAAGGCATAAAAATGTCTAGAAGAAGATTTCTTTATTAAATGGTAGATATATAGTATTATGTAGATTGAGTAACGATATACTGTCTAAATTTTTATCTTAAATCTAATCTCAAATGACATTGCAAGTGAAGTGTCATTTATTATATGGATTATGAGATAATGTAATAAGTTATTTCATTATCATCACATCTACTTGCCAATTATTAATTGAATACACATCATTAACGATAAAAAATTTGAGATGTATATAATTATTTATGTAAATTAAGTAAATAAGCTTATTTAAGGAAATAATTTATTACAAAATTTATTTTTAATAAGGAGTCTATGGTATTAAAGTGGGTGTAATAAGTAAAAATGGAATTTTAAATTTCAGTTGGGTTTCTAACAAGTAAATTGGTTTATTGAGGAAAGATGGGGTGCAAATGGTCCCTATTCTTAATTTTTATTACTTCTTTGGTTTTGTATCCGCTAATGTTGTAAATAGTAAATAACTAAATTAAAGATAGGTCAAATATGAGTAATGTTATATTTATAACTCATATTTAATCAATATTTTTTACAATATGAGTCACAAAATATCATTAGATACGTAAAAAATAAAAATAAATAAAGAATGTTAAATTATATAACATAATAATTATTAATTTACTAATATTTTATTAATATAAGTTATAAAAAATATTGATTATAAATGAGTTATAAATATAATATTACTTATAAAATAATGCTCTAATTGTAAATTTAGCCAAATGAAAATCAGTAATGAAAAAATATTGCTTTTCAATTTAGCCAAAATTGCGTTCGTCTTGGAAGGTTACCATAACGAAAACTATAGAAGATGACTATATTCTCCAAATCTGTTAACTTTTGAGAAAAATAAGGTTGTATTCGTTTATGAATCCAGTATTTTTGTTTTCAATTGAATTTAAGAATATATGGTTGATTTTGAATTATTTTTAATTTTAAAAAGATTATATAGTTAAAATTAAATATAAATTATATTAAAAAATATACAGCACAAAAAACAGGATTTGAATTCATAAATAATCAGAGCTTAAAGCTTAAGATTTCTTTAAACAGTAATCTTTAAACGCCTTTTCTAACTGGGCTCTGTTTATCGCTGTTGTACTTTGCATTGTGGCCTGGCATGGAGTCAAAAAAACAATAAAGTTAAAGATCACTTTATTGTGGGCCACCATTGGCACCACGAAAAGTTGAGAAAATTATTATTGCTAATAATTTTTTTAAAAAAATACTTGCAGCCAATGAATAAGAAACATGTTTTCTTAAATCATCCCGCGGGAATCTTTGCCAATTTTACTTTATTCTCTTAACGAGGCTGGAAGTACTTGCGCGTGATATCTGTTGAGTGATAGCACAAGATGTAATGGACAAAAGCCAATGAAGTATTTATTCAACATCAGTGAAGTTGGGATTATAACTTAAATATAATGTATATATATATATGGAATAAATTGTATTAGAAATAAGATTGTTTTTTTGTATTATTCAAAAAATTTTTGTATAAACCAAGAAAAATGTGATTCTTTAAAGTTGTAAGGAAACCTTTGGGACTGACGTTATTAATTAAAATTAACTTAGAATTCCCATGCATATAAATTAAAATTCAAAATTATTGAACAGGAGAAAAAAATTTTTCCACTTGCATACACAATTATTTTTCCTCTTTATCATGGGAATGATGACCCACAAGCACGTGATTCTCCGCGCCTGATTTTCCTATCCTTCTCTCTTTCTTTCCTTTTTTTTTTTTCACTTTATTTTTAAATTTGAACAACGCGCGTGTTAGAAGAAACTAAACTTTCAACTTAGTCAATCGACAGCGAAACCAAAATTTAAACTTAATCAATCAACGTGCAAAAGCTCATTGTGAGAAACCAGTAACTATAGAGAGGTTCTCTGAAGAGAATCGGACACAGTGTGAAGTGCGTTTGGCTCTACTCTCAATTCTAATCTCTGTTTTTTCTCCAGTGATTTTGTCAAACACAATTTATACTTTCCCTCTATGGCTTCATCATCATCATCATCTTCTGCTACTCTTCAATCCAAACATGATGTTTTCCTTAGTTTCAGAGGGAAGGATACTCGTGACAACTTTACTAGCCACCTTTATGCTGCCTTGTGCCGAAAACAAATTGTAACCTTCATGGATGAGCATGGACTTAAGAGAGGGGATGAAATTTCACCTTCAATTTTGAAAGCAATTGCAGAATCGGCGGTTTTAGTAATCGTTTTCTCAAAGAATTATGCTTCTTCCACATGGTGCCTGGATGAAACTGCAAAGATTCTTGAATGCAGAGAAATCACTGGCCAAAGAGTTATACCAGTCTTCTACATTGTAACTCCATCAGATGTACGGCACCAGACTGGAAGCTTTAGAGATGCTTTTGTTGAGCATGAAAAATGTTTCAAGGATAAGCCAGAAAAAGTTCAAAGGTGGAAACATTCTTTGTCTGAAGTCTCCAATTTATCTGGATGGGAATCAACAGTGATTAGGTAATTGAATCTGACTCAACTTAAGCTTTCGTTATTGATTATTACATATAAGAGTATTTCATACATGCCTTACGTTAGTTACCTAATACAGGAACATTATTGATTTTGGTGATGCTCATATAATTAAATGTTGCCAAAACTTCATTGAATTAAATTATTTTAATCTGTTGTGATGGTTTTCTTTTTTTTTTTTGCCCCCATTTGCCAGGGATGAATCGAAACTCGTAGAGAAAATTGTCAAAGATATTGAGGAGGAATTAATGAATGATATATCATCCTCAGGTGGTTGTGACGGCCTATTTGGAATAGATGTACAAGTTGAGCACATTAAATTATCATTGTCAAAATTTAAAGTTGTAGGAATATGGGGCATGGGTGGTATTGGTAAAACAACCATTGCTAAAGTTGTTTACAAACAAATTTCTAGTCAGTTTGAAGGTCACTGCTTCATTGAAAATGTTAGAGAAAACGTAGCAAATAGTGGACTAGTTCATTTGATGGAGAAAATTCTTTGCAAAATATTAGATGAAGGAAATCTTAGTATTGGCACTCATAGCACCATACCCTTATTTATTAAGCGTAGGGTCCAACGCAGAAAGGTTTTTATCGTCATTGATGATATCAGTGATGCTGAACAATTAGAAATTTTAAATGGAGGGCTTAAATTTCATTCAGGAAGTAGGTTCGTCATAACAACTAGAGACAAACAAGTTCTTAATGCATATGGAGAAAAAAACATTCATATATGTGAGGTTGAGAAACTTAACAGCCAACATGCTTTTCAACTCTTCGCTAATCATGCCTTTAAGCAAGATGCTCAAGTTGAAGACCTTGTGGTGCTCTCTGAAGGGATAATAGATTATGCTAAAGGCAATCCATTAGCACTTAAAGTGTTAGGTTGCTCCTTCTATCGAAAAAGTAAACACGAATGGGAAAGTGCATTGCATAAATTAAAAAGGATTTCAAACCCCAAAATTCACAAGGTGTTGAGAATAAGCTACAATGGACTAGATATTGAAGAAAGAAACATATTTTTAGATATTGCTTGCTTCTTTAAAGGTTGGGATATTAATCATGCCAAAAGAATACTAGAGAGTTGTTACAACTCTCTACATGTTGGATTTAGTGTCCTCATTAATAAGTTACTTATCACTAGGACAAGATTTAACAAAATTGAAATGCATGATTTACTGCAAGAAATGGGTTGGGAAATTGTTCGTCAAGGATCACCTGAAGAGCTAGGAAAACGTAGTAGGTTGTGGAATCACGAAGATGCTTTTACTGTACTGAAGAATAACAAGGCAAGTGTTAAATGTTGGAGCTTGTTTCATATTAAAAAAATTCAAATAATGAAATCAAACCAATTTTACATTTTCTAACTATAAATAATTCAAAGTTTTATATGCTAACTTTTCTATATATATATATGTGTGTGTGTGTGCAGGGAACTGATGCAATTCAAGGCTTGTTCTTAGATTTGTCCAAAAGTGCTGCAGCTTTGCGTCTAAGTCCTACAACCTTCGAAAATATGCCAAATCTCAAATTTCTTAGTTTCTATGTACCACCTTTAGCAGATCATGTAAATGTGCCTAAAATGCATCTTCCTCAAGGACTACAATATCTTCCTGATGAGTTGAGGTATCTGAACTGGTATGGATATCCTTTGGAAACATTGCCATCAAATTTTACCCCAACCAACCTCATTGAACTAAGCCTTCCACGTAGTGCTCTGGAACAACTCTCATTAGAAACAAAGGTATGATTTGATAATTATGTATGGATTCTCTATTTGCAATCTTATGGATTATGTGGTTCACTGATCACTATCTTTCTTTAATATCTTATCACTATCCTTTTTTGCTACAGAATGGTTCATTGGTTGATTTAAAATCAAGGGATGATTTTAAGTCTCTTGAAATTCTCAATCTCTTCCACTGCTATAAGCTCACAGAGTTTCCTCAAATCTAAGGAAATTTAAGACAATTAGTTTTAAGTGCAACTAGAATAGAAGAAGTCCCCTCATCAATCATGTATCTAACTAAGTTGGTTGAATTAGACATCGAAAAATGCACAATGCTTAAGAGTCTTCCAACTAGTATCTGTAAATTGAAATCCCTCGAAGTGTTGGATCTATCATATTGCTCAAAACTTAAGTCTTTCCCAGAAATCCTGGAGGAAATGCAATTTTTAAAAACTCTTTTACTAAATGAAGCAACAACAATTGAAGCCCTTCCATCTTCGATTGGATATTTAAATGGCCTTGTTCATTTGGGATTGAAGAATTGCAGGAGTCTTGAGGCCATTCCAAGTAGCATATGTGATTTGACATCTCTAAGATATATTTCTATCTCTGGCTGCTCAAAGATTGACAAATTGCCAGAGAACTTGGGAAATTTAATAAATTTGAGTCAAGTCTATGCAAGCAGAACTGCCATATCTCAAATACCATCCTCCACTGAATGTTGGAAGCAAATTATTTATTTTAAGGCAGCTTTCTGCAAACTATCTGCAATCCCCCAGCCTCTTGGTTGTTTATCCCTCTTGGAAGTTTTAGATCTAAGAGGCAACAATTTCGAAAGTCTACCTACAAGCATCAAGCAACTTTCTCAGCTCAAACGCCTTTACATAAGCTACTGTGATATGCTTCAATCATTACCACAGCTTCCGTTGTGTCTTAGATATTTAGAAGCAATGAATTGCAAGCAGCTCCGATCATTACCAGAGCTTCCATCAGATCTTGAAGAGTTAGATACATCTGAACTGATGAAAGTATCTCGTCCCCACCACTCCGCATGGGACAAAGTGGAATTCATATTCACAAATTGCCAGAATCTAATCGAGAGTACGAACAGCAAGATTCTCGCAGATGCGCAGATAAGATTTCAACATATGGCAGCTGCATCACTAAGATATCATCATGAAGAGGTTTATCACTCTCTTTCTCTCTCAAAACAAGCATTTAAATAATTTTTAAACTCAATTTCATATCGCAGGTATTTGAAGAAATACCTACGATCACCTTTTCTGTACCTGGAAGTGAAATTCCTCATTGGATCAGCTATCGAAGTTTAGGATCTTCACTGAATATTGAGCTACCTCAATGTTGGCTCGATAGTAGATTCTTTGGATTTGCTTTATGCGCTGTTATTAAATTTCAGGGGAATGATTATAGTAATGATCTTGTTGTTCGGTGTGTTTACCATTTTGAAACCAGTTGTGGTTACAAGGTTGGATTTTGTTGCCTGTTGACTGCCATCCCCTACGAGAAGTCTCAAGTGTCATTTGAGACTGATCACATCTTACTTGCATATCATCCTTGTTTGGATGCTAAGCTACTCAAGGATGATTATGCAGCTGCCTCATTTGAGTTCAAAGTATCTAAAAAGAGTTCTCGTCACTTCAAGTTGAAATGTTGTGGGGCTTGTCCACTGTATGCAAAGTGCAGTAAGGATCAAACCAAAATTTATACTAAAAAATTTACTGCCACAAGACGAGATTTTTTGAGAATAAAAGCCGAAGTCGATGTCGAAGACACGAAAGGAAGACGAAGTCAAAGTCGCACATACGATGCCAATGATGTTGAACCGCAACCTAAGAGAATTCGCAGAAACCAAATCAACTCTTCTTAATTAGCAGAAGAGTTCCTTCTTTAATTTTGTCATGTTTTGAGCCCAAGAGGTAATTGCTCTTCTATGGTTGGATTTTTAGTTTACGATCACTTTTTTTTTTTTTTTTTTTTTTTTAATTTGGAGTCCAGAAAATGCTTCTATTTTATCATATACGGTCTTATACACCAATTCCTTTTTTCATATGTTAATTTTTGCATTTGAATTGTGGTTAGGGGGATCTATACTACACGAAGCAGTTTGATCGATGCTTCAATCAAGGCTCCACTTGATTTGGTTTAAACCCTCATTCCTATTTCCTCATCAGGAAATTTTCTTTTTATTATTTATTTATTGAGTTGGCTTTGATACATTTATGATCCAATTAGCAGTTTTTGCAATTCAATGGAATTTTGAGTTTTTCTTTTCTTATAGTTTTTCCTAACGATTTAATGTTGGTGCTAAATGCAATCATGTATAGAGTAATTGCAGAGAATTTTAGGCTTCTTATTTGTTTTATATGGAGAATTTTGGATGTCGTGTGTTGTATACATGCTCTGTTTCCTTATGGGCTTCCCAATAGTCTATGCTAATGATTCAATTAAGCGAGTTAATATAAAATTTAAAATAAAAATGTTGCTCTGATTGAATTATATTCAATTTAATTTATTGTTCTTCTTTGACTTGTTGATGAGAAGAATATGGAAATTTAAAAGAAAAAAGTTTCTGTGAAATTTTTTCTTTGTAATGGATTGCTTTCGATGCTCGCTTGAAGCATGTGTCGTGGTTTATTGAGACAGCGAAGGAGCATAAATTAGTAGCTTCGAGTCTCAATAACTTTCTCAGACTTTACATCTATTTTATATTTTATTTTAAATTGCTAACTTCTATCTCAATAACTTTGTGGGATTTTTTCGATTAAATTGCATATGCTTAAGTGTTCTCTTGTTATCGAGCATGTTTATACTGAAACTAAAAGCATCAGCTTGAAACATTTAGTCTTCTGAAGATTTGAGCCCTCGGATTTGTTTAGTACTAGTTGTCTGGATGATCATCTTTATACATGCTCTTTAGAACCTATCAACCAGATTGTAAGTAACATTTGGCCATTCTATGATAGATAATAATTAAATTCATTATCTAGCGTGAATTAAATAATTATCTCTTTAATTTTTTTATTTTAATAGTGTTGTTTTTATGTTACATTTATTATTAAGAAAACTTTACAGAAGATTATAGATGAGTATGATTAGTTGGAATTTTTTTATTTTTTAATAATAGTATCATTGTTTACAGATGGCTTTACAAGAGCTGGAACAATTTTTATTTGCATATATATATATATATATATATATATATATATATATATATATATATATATATGTTTTATTATTAATATTTGAGCTGAAACATTTTTTTTTTAAATAAATCAATTGTGTAGAAAATGCTTGAAAGATAATGGATTTCATATGGCTGGAGTAGGTGGCCTACATCTCAAATATGCGGCATTAGGCTTTGGAAACTCTTAAAGAAAGAGGAAGACAAGAAAGAACAATGGAATGTGGCAATATAATCAGGGAATTGGTTGGTTTTTTTTTTTTTCAATTTATTTGTCTGTTCTTTTTCATTTTTAATACTTATGCATCAAATTCATGTAGTTCTATTGAGACCCGCATTCAAGGTGCTCAAGTAATATCCTACATTCAAAATGGGTCCTTAGGGATCTCTAGCTGTATGTTAAAGTAAATATATAGAGTTCTGACATGTTGGAGACCCATTGGTTTGTCTTTTTTTTAAAAAAAAAATAATAACAATAATACTATACACCATTCAAAACTATTTTTTGTGTAACCCCCTAGTTATGTAAAAGTAAATTAAAAAAAAGCTTCTATTTCCTAATTTTTGGTATTTTCTGTATGTATGTGTTTAATTTTTTAGTTGAGCTTTTGTCAAACTGTGATGTAAATATTTATGTAGTGAATTGAGTGAATTCACCTGGGTTAGACTCTTAGGGCACGTTAAATCGTAAATGGCCTTGTTTACAAAGAGTTTTATACTTATTTACTTCAAATGTATTCTTTGGACTGTATTCCTGACCCTAGTATTTGATCTATCTTAGGTATGATTCCCATGAGTATACATGACCTTACAACTTGTATAAAGCATACATCTCCGCTCAGGGAGTAGACCAAAGTATAAGAAAAGTAAAAAGCTGGAATACGAGATGACAGGACCAAATCCCTCAAGAGTGTCTCGTAGTCTGGTTATGGATTGTCAATTGGAAAGGTTAGAGTCTTTGTTTCTCCATTTTCTAGTCCTTAGTTTTAAATTCTTTTTGATTAATTGCCTTGATGGTCATGTGCAATCCATGGTAATTGTTCACTTTCTATTTTATTAAAGAACTTCCTAATGAGTTGATGAAAGCATCACTTAATTAGGAAGGCAGGAAGTGGAATTGCTTTGAGAACTGGGCAATGGGCATTATTGATTTGTTCGCATGATTATGCTTATTCTCTTAACTTTGATTATATTCTCTTTTTTTTTTTTTAATTTCTTTTTCTTGAGTAAGTTATTAGAATTCTTTCATTCTCTTACCTAGCTAGCCTTTAACTTTCTTACTGAAAGTAAAGTAAAAGATGTTCTTGTTAGTTTTGTTGGCTCATATCCCACATCGGTTAAGAGCAAAATGTGGGTGTCATGTGGCCCTTATAAAAGGAAGCCATATGGAAAATTTTTATTGTCCCAAGTGAAATATCCTTCATCCCCCTATATTTGTAAGGTCTCACATATAAGACCTCATAGTTTAAGGCCCTTTCAGTAAGGACCTTAAAGTTTGTAATTTTTTTCCCTTTTGTTTTGGGTATTTGTGGTATTACCCAACTATTTGGGTAATTACAGTTTGGCCCAATTGTTCGGATAATTGCAGTTTGGTCCAATAGTTGTGGTATTTGTATTGTGGCCCAAAAGTTTGTAATTCTCTTTGAAGATAGTGGAAAGTTTCTTCAGCGGCGCCCGAGGACGTAGGTATTTATACAGAACCTCGTTAAATCTTGGTGTTCTTTCTATTTCTGCATTGTGGTTGATTGGTTGCCTCTTGAGTTGTTATTATATTCAATAATCTAGCATAGTTTGTGTTGTGCATTTGGGTTGTTCTGTTGGTTACTGCTTCCGCTTGTGCATAACAGTTCTTAGTTGCACTAGTCGTCTAGCAATAAAGTACTTTTAACTTGTGCATCATGAATTAGAACATTTCATATATATTGTCGAAATTTAATTTTATTGGCAGGATTCAAGAGAAACCTCAAATCAATTCACCATTGTCTATGTTTTGGCAATTAAAATATAGATTACAAAGGTTTTATAGATGTTCTGATCATATATTTATGTAGAGATCTGTTTTGTGGCTTGGCAGAGACCATTGAACAACTCTTTTTATGCATCTTCTAATTAAATGCTTATTATGCTACGTGGAAGGTGGACCAAGGAGTGGAAAGAGTGCGGACTTAAGCTTCTTTTGGAAAGAAATTTGCCATCGATGGCTTTCCATGGTAAAAATATGTCATTTATTGTCTTCCACAAAGTACAAAAAATGTTGCTGCAATTTGAAATTTATATGTTTATATATTATATCCAAAGATGAAAACTCATAATTGTATATAAAAGTTATTGGAACTCTAGGTGTTGCTTCTGGGACACTTGTTGTTGTTGGGAGGGAACTAAACCAGGTTGCCCTTTATAAAAGTTATTTTGTACCATCACAGAAATTAATTTTCTTTTTCTTTTTAATTTTGTATAAAATATGCCATTTGACACCGTCACAAAGAGAAAACTATCACAAACTTTATATTAAATATCTTTTGACACGACCCACCCCTAACTGCACGGATAAATCGTACTTAAAACTGTTTACTAAGAGAACGGTCTTTAATTAACTATCTTCTTACACTTTTTGCTCTGCCACTTTGATAAAATTATTCATAAAAAAATTACTTCTAGTTCAGGTCTTTTATGTAAAATACAAAAAAAAAATGCTCAGAAAATTTTAATGAAAAATCGGCAGAGTTTTCCCTATAATTTGAAGATCCCTATAATTTGAAGAAAAACTCTTGCCCTATAATTTGAAGAAAAACTCTTGCAAAAACACACATTTATGCACTTCTAAAATAGTCCTCATCTCAACCTCTTTCGGCACTTTCGTTCTTATCAACCACAACATACTAAAAGATAAATAAATCATATTCAACATACTTAATATTTAAAATCTTATACCATACAAAAAAAAAATTAAATACTTTTAATGCATAAAAAATTGTTATACATCATGTGACCTTCCTTAACATCAGAGACAGCTTAGCATCAAACTTGTAGCACCTGGTTGGGAAAAAGAATAGGAAGAGAGTGAGCTAAAGGCTCGACAAATTTTATAACATAAAATATTACTTTCTTTATTTCCTACAACTCATTTCTTGAATAAAGCTTTGTGTTCTAAAATCTTTTTTTTTAAAACAAAATACAATATATAATTACTTTTAAAAGGGAACCAGTATACTCTTCTTTCCAAAATAACGTACAAATGACTATTTCTTCTTAACTTTCGTTATAAACTTCATTCTTATAATACAACTGTAAAAATTTATTAACCCTCTGTAGAGAAAATACTTTATATAATTCTTCAACTTACTTACTTAAATAACTTAATATTCTTAAACTATATAAGCAAATCAGTTGCGTATCTTTACTTTGAACCCTTATTTAATCTCGCATACACTGCAAAATATATCACTATATCTCTTTCTTTTCTATAAAAAAATGTATAAACAGATGCCAAAAGAAATAAAATAACATAGAACTTTTAAATAACATTCCTCTCATCATATATATTCAATCACTTGCTAAATTTATTCTCCGAACAAATCATAAATTGCATAACTATGATTATCTCATAATAAAATCATATAATACATTTCTAACTAGAAAACTCATATCATATTTATACTTAAGAAAAATCTATCGTACTTGTCAAAATATCATCAAATCTCTTATAGAATTTTCAAAACGAATAACTTTTTATTAAAAATCTTTAAATAAAATTGCTTGATTCTATACTCTTTAAGAGCAGTGAAAAGAATGCATATTTTCTCAATCTCATGATGATGTGCTAAAATAATTGTTTCAGTTATTTAATAAACAAAACATAATTTCTTTAAAATCTTCTTTCAAAAGAAACTTTTGCGAATAATGCTTCTTTAGCAAACTAACTCATATAAACATATTTAAAACTCTTTTTATTACACTAAACAAGTACCCCTAAAACTGTCTGATTTTGCCTGGCGAGATCTAACATTGCACAAGCGGAGCTATCTGAATTTTCTCATACCTGGTGAGATCTACATCACGCAGGCAGAGCTATCTATACCTGGCGAGATCTGACATCGCGCAGGCCTACTAACTAGTCATACGCATGCGTAGAACTACCCCCAAAGGGATAAAGCGTCCAGATCACAAGGCCCAAAGCCTCTATGTGTGTCTGAACGAGCCCCAAAGGCCTCTATTTGTATAACTTTCTGTCTGAAATCTACTGTCTCACTGTCTAAGTGAGCTGGGTACTATCTTAGTATAATATAATTAAACTTTCTTATTTTTGCTAAAACTGATTTCTTTTCAAAATATGCTTCATATGCTAAACCATTGCTTCTCAAGCAGATTTATCAAATTTTGGGAAACTTATGTAAGCTGAAACTCATAACATCTAAATTCTTGGAAATCCATGATAATTATTTAAAAGAGTAATTGCAAATACTTTAAGAAATCTTCGAAATCAAATTACTATATAAAAAAAATATGATTATTATTGTTCTGCTTTTACACTTTCTATAAAATGATAGAATTTGTATCTAAAATAATATAAAAAACAATTCATATATATAAAATATGAATCTTTCTTTAAAAGTGCTATATCCTTGTTCAAAACTAATTTTGAAACTAAAATTTATGTCTAAAATCATTTTGAAAACTAGCTTTGAAACATCTTAATAATTGAAACAAGTATAACAAATGGGTCTATTTACCCCCGAGAAATACAAAAGAAATTAACTTGCATTCTTTTAAATTCGCTAAAATTCTCAGAAATTCTATAAAATGCTAAATAAATATAATTAAGTAAATACTAAAACATATTTCTAATTATCCAGAAAAATAAATCTTCTACTCTTTCTAAAACTTTCTAAAATATTCATAAAATAAAATACTTTTCATCTCATTACAAACCATAGTTTATATTTTTATCTCAAAATCCCATACTTTCCATATAACATTCTATATAGCATCCTATCATATAATACTTCAAAATTTAACTAATTCACAAAAATTTCAATTCATAATTTCAAAGATTTCCAAAATCTTAAATATCATGCTTTAACTGAAATCTTTTTGACTATCCTAAAATTTTAAGGATTTTACATTCAGGTCCCTGCAAATTCTGGAACAGTTTTCTAAATTTGCAATTCACTCCCTACTGTTAGGCAGTTTTAGAATTTGGCATTGCCATCCCGCAGAATTAAATTCTAATTTTTCAAAACTTTTTCTTTTTAATTTGCTATTAATCTAAATATAAAATCACTCATCATTTTGTAAAAAAAAACATCATTTCTTCAACATGTGTATGTATTTAAAGAAAACAACTAAATAATTCAATTTACTATACCAATTCATATAATTATAAATGTCTCATTTTCAATCATTAAAAAAAACTTTCTACTTTCTATTATCATTTAACATACATTCATTCTACATCTTTCACTTTAAATTTTTTTTTCTCTTATACTCAAAACTTTTCAAGACCACGCTTACTATATATTAAAAAACTAATCTATTAGCACTACCCATAACTATCTCTTCTATCTAAAATTTAATACTTGACACACACTTATTTTCAAAATACATAAATCATCATTATCTATTATGAAAACATTTAATGTAACTCAATTAATTAAACTAATAACTTAAATCATATGAAAAACCATAAATTTAATACACTTCAATATAATATGAAATTCCCAAAACATAATCCACTCACTGAATTTAAGCTCCTTTATGGATGAATAATATTATAAAAATTATTTGATGGCCGAAAAGCATACTGGAAATGTCGCGAGAATGTCGTCGCCGGTGAGTGAATAGTGACCGAATTTCATTTCTCTCCGATTTGTAAAATTCGTATATCAACATGTAACAAAAATGGCATGGTTAGAAAGAGCATAGAACAACTTTAATTTAATGTAAAGATTTACCGATAACTCACCAGATTTTTGGCCCGAAAATGCATAGGAAACCGTTAGCTTCCATGCTTCAATGCACAAAAACGGTGAAGAACCCAAGGACAATACATATATGGATGGAAAGAGAACGTTACAAGCTTCAAAACGACATATCGTGGGGTTGGAGACTCGCCGAAAATCGATCGAAACCGCCGGTCAAAGACGGCGGTGAACAGTGACCGGCCTTCCCCCTCCTCTCTCTATCTCCCCATTCTGTCTCCCCCCTTTTCACCCTTCTCTCTTTTTTTTTTTTTTTATGAATAAAAATGGGCTGGGCTGGGCCTTCTTCAAGCCAAAATGAATTTAAGCCCAATGGGCATTACATCTTTATTGTTTCATCCTTTTCTAAAGTCATAAACTGCGATAAAGCAAAAAAATTGTCGCAAGATTGTGAATGTGAAAAACTGCCAAATAGCTTGATTAATTCTTGAAAGCGTCAAGTAAATTATATTTGACATGGTCATATCTAATATTATGGATCCATCAAATATATATTTTGCTTTTTGACAGTTTAAAATTGTCAATTACGTGTATTTTTCTAGTAGTGTATGCATTTTGTTAATTAAAAACTAGTTTGATTACTAAGTTTTATACTCATCATAGTACATTGTGATCCCGGTGCTCTAAGTGTACTTAAGTGTTCTTCATTAATTGAAAGATAAGGATTTGTGGTGGATCTTGGAAATGACGTTCTTGCAGTTTCCATAGTCCAATTTGTGTATAAAGGATTGTGTTTGAATCTTTGCAGTTGTGTAGGAACTAATATGAGAGTTGTATAATGAAACGTGGTGGATTTTTGTAATTGGAGTTCTTGCTCTAGAATAAGTTTGATATTGTTCTTGTAAAACCATTCTTCTAATAGTTTCAGGTTCAGGTGTGACATGTTGCTAGAATGAAAACTGTTGAGGATCACTATATTCTTCAAACGTGTAAGTTTTTAGAAAAAAGATTCTTTAATATAATAATATTTAAATGCTTTTTCTAATGGAAATGGATCTTTTAATATAAAATTTTGTCACAATTCAATGCTGCCAATTCAAACATTTTTTAGATTTGGTGAAATCAAAGGCTATAATTTTGTATCAACAAATTGTACTATTTTTGTGTCAAAAAATCCATTCCCTTTTCTAATAGGGCCATGTTTGGGGGACACGGATAGATTGAATTGGCATATTTTTAGTATTGTCTCTTGTTTGTTATAGTTATGTGCAACTTAGGACTAGATTGTCTATGATTCATTAAAAATTTATTTTTAATATAGAATAAAATCTGTATTAGCAGTAACTTCCAAAATACTTTTTTTTTTGTATTGCTATATAAAATAATTAATAACATTGTGATATAAATGTTAGTGTTAACATGACACCTATGCATGTGCAATGCACATGATTTGTTTTGGTCAAACTTTTGATAAAAATAATTAAGATATTTTCTTATTTATTTTACTGTTTCTAAAAGTCTTTATAAGAAAGTATTATATTAAGGATTGAATATCCCCTTATTAGATTAGTATATTATTTTAGTATTCTAGGTTACTTAATATAATATTATATTACTTACTATAATGTTGATCATTATCCTAAACTTATAATGTTGATCATTATCCTAAGCTTACTATCTGAGTTTTCTTAAGATTCTACAGCATATTATGAGCAGGGCAATTGATATGCTATTACTATATAAAGTTGCTTTTTTTTTTTAAAATTATTTTTATAACTTATATAGTATCACATTTCAGAGATTACATGCAGAGCTTCGAAGTCATTGAAGTGTGTCTTTGTTTTTATTACATGCAAGTTTATTCATGTATGGGAGAGTGTTAGTCGTATATAAATAGATTTGAGTCTGTTATTGATTGTTTACACTTGAGAGTTGAGTGTTTATATAATTTAGTATCAGACATGTTTGTAGTATATTACTTAAATAGTGTGTTGCTAAGTTATCAATAATAGAAAGTTGGCAGTGTCACTAGAGTTTATATCTTGAAGAAATTTATTTTACAAAGATTAGGTCAGTGAATGAAAGAGTGAGTTAGCATTGAAAATATTCCTAAAGATTGTACAAACGAGAATTTAGTGAATTGCAGCTCTAAGTTGTCCACAGATGTAAGTTTTATAACTAAACAACGTAAATTCTTTTATGCCATGCATTTTTCATTACAGTTTTTTGTTATATTTAGTTTAACTAATTTATACTTTTAAATCTCACAATAAATAAATTAAAGATCTATGCATACCTTTTTTCCAAATAAATAAGTAAACAAATAAGATTATAAATTTGCAATAACAAAGAAAATTTTTATTTAAAGATTTCAATTATCTAAAAAGAAAATCCCCTCAATTTACGTTCAAGAAAAAAAAAATGAAGAGATTAAAAGAGAGAAACTTTCTTGTGTGTGACATTATACGTTTGAACAAAATAACCCCTATTTTTTATATGAACGAGGGTAAAATTTTATTTAAAAAATAATTCATAAGAAAAAATGAACAACTGCAAATAATTCCTCCATCGCTACGGACCTTGCTATCTCTCTCTCTCTCTCTCTCTCTCTCTCTCTCTCTCTCTCTCTCTCTCTCTCTCTCTCTCTCTCTCTCTCTCTCTTTTAATTGTTGTAGCTTTGATCTCCCCAGCCTCCCTCATAGAATTATTGCGGCCAGCCAGCTAGTCCACCGAAACTCTTCTTTGTGTCTTTAATGAACGAATTCAGCCCCTTCTAATTTGGCAGCTCAAAGCAACTAGTTTACAAGTGGTGAAACAACTATTTCATGAACTAAAAAATCCCTTTCCACAATTCCCAATATGTAAAAGATTAGTACATATTCAATTGCTTGCATTGAAATAATAAAATAAATTATTATTGTCACCAGTAAAATATATTTGTTACTAAAAGTTTTCTGGAGATTTATTTTTCAACATATTTTAGCTCTTATATATGCCCTTTAATTACAAATCTCTTTCAAATATATCAAAAGCAATGATCTCTATTATAGCTTATTTACTAGTAATAGATTCTCATTTTGTTAGCGGAGATTTGTTGGGAGAAACGGTTAAAGATGATAAAACATAAATTTCCAATATGACACATAGTTCAATAAGAAGGTGGGACTGTCTAGCTTGACGGTTGGGACTATTTATTGTACTCATACCTAGAGTTCCCCTTGAGTTTTTTGGTTGAAATTAAAATAGGAAAATCATGTTAAAAAGGAACTGATGGTGGAATAATCTTGTTCTCCCACTAATACGAGATTATTTGCGAGTCTTGGCCCTTCAGTCCAATTTTTAAAAAATAACCAAAACAAGTTCATGACTTAAATTAGTCGTTGGGTATGTCTGAGACTGCTGTTAAAAAGCTAAGGCCTGATTTTGCTAAGAAGCTATAACTATAAGTAATATTATACTTATAAAGTTTATATATAAAATTAATATGATATTACTCATTTAATTATATATAACTTATCTATATTTATTATATTGATTTTTTATACTCATCATATCATTCACTTGATGTTATATTAATTTTGTATATAGACTTCGTAAGTATATTATTATTCGATAACTATTTAAGTGTTTGGTTAACTTTATCAAATCTGATTATCTGGAGGAGTCCAAAAATTTATTTTTGTATAAGATTTTAAAGGGAATAGCTTTCGAAAATTAATTTTGGAAAGTAAATTTTTGGATAGTTCAAAATATCGAAGTTATCTCTCTAAATTGATATAAATCCAGATACACCCTCAACAAAAATTGTTTTTAGCGACCCACCAAAAGTTTCAGTAACTGGCAATAAGAAGCTTTGTAGGAATTCAAGCATGTTGCATTTTTCATCATGCCGCTAAGGAATTCAAAAAAAAAAAAAAAAGAACAATTGCTCTTCTCAAAATATTGATTCTAGTAATCGCATCATATTTGATTTTATTAGCAGGCATCATTTTATTTGATTGTGGTTGAAGGAAAACAAGTGCTGTTGAACGACAACTTATATATAGCCGACGAGACAGCGTTGAAGCGCGCGCATTCATCAACGTCTGAAAGAAGTGAGTTGCAGTGCATCTACTCATTGTTATTTGTCGTTGCGTGCGAAGCTTGAAGGTTCTATTGAGAGTTTAGAGATCACGGGGACTTAGGAGTTTGAGTGATTACGTAAGTTTTTAACGGAGAGTAATCATATTTTATTTGATTGTGTTGAAGAGCAATGACAAAGGGGATTGAGCACCGGTGATGGGTTCTCAGTGAAGAAGAAGTTTCACATAGATTAGACGTTAAAAATAGAGAAAGTCTGTCATAAGTTCTTGAATTTGTAAAACCAAAGATACCTTATTGGATGGTGTTTTTATTATCCGTGGACATTGGTTTTTTAAAACCAAATCATTTAAAACCTTATTCAATTTATTTTACAGTTTTTTGTTATGTTTCATATAAAAATTCGTAAACTTTTAAATCTCACAGTCAGTGAAGCAATGGCTTTGTGTACAACGGAATGTTAGTCGAAAATCAAATAGTAATTGTAGTGAAGGTGCTCAATCTAAAGCACAATAAATAAATAAATAACTTTTCTTATTAAATTTCAACAATATTTGGATTTTCTTTGTATTTTTCATTAAATTAAATATTCATCATTGATTGTTTATTGAAATTGAAAGGATCATAAGTAGTCATAGATAATGGTTTCAAATTGTTCAATAATCATGTGCATATCATTTTAATGAACATCATAAATCAATTAAAAATTTAACATTTTGTTTAACAGTAATTATGATGGATGAAATTTTTATTAAACTTAATTTTATCGAAACTATTTTCAAAATAAGAGTCTAATGAATTTAAAATAATATATAAATTATGATTTATATTATTGCAATAATCCAAAGCTAAAATTAGTGACATTCTTGATTTCTTGTTTAAATTTCTATGGCTTGATTTATTCCATTAATATTAGTTGAAATGTTAATAATATGTAAACTTACGAAAAATTGGGAAAAATTTTTTTGGTTAGTTTTTAAAGATAACTAATATTATAGGGAATTCTAAAAAAGTAATCGCTTTTTCAAAAAAAAAAAAAAAGAAATACCGTAAACACTTATTGACAACAAACACTAGATTTTATAACAGCTATTTTTGCGACCTCTCTTTCAAAAACTATTCGTCAGTTTATGTGTGACTTTCAGTGTAGTGTAGCGTTGGATGGTGGTTGCGACGGTGATGGGTGGGGTGGATGATTGTGCAATAGTGGCTCAATTGGGCTTCTGGTGGTGGGTGGTGTTTGTTGGGAAGAAAGTTTACATTATTCTTAATATTTAATTAGAATTGAAATTAATTAATTTTAGTAAAATTATATTAGATTATGATTTTGTCCATTTATTTAATCTACCTTGAACATACGGGGACGGTTTATTTTTCCAAAAGCCCTAAACTAAAGGGAAAAAATTAGACTTTTAGGGGCTTGTTTTGCGAATCTCTGAAACCTTGGGGTTTTTGGGTGGCGAACTTTACACTGCGAAAATGGGAAGGTCCATCAAACAAACAGTTCACTACTCACTGTTGGAGCTCATTCCTCAAACGGTCTCTCCAATGTCAATAAAAAACTCATTCCCTTCTTCAAAAGCAACTTTGAAACGCGGACTCTCATATTTGTTCAGGCTTACAGAAAATCTCAATTTTCTGTCCAAACCCATCGAAGCACTCTTCTTCTTCTTCTCCCAAAGCTTCGTTACGAAACCCACTTGATAAATTCCTCAGAAACCGTAAATCAGGTAACGTTTCTTTCGATCAGGCACTTTACTTTTTCGCTTGTATGCTTCATATGCAGCCCACACCTCCCATTTTTTCATTCAATATTTCATTTAGTGCACTTGCTAAGAATAAACATTATGAGCATGTCGTTTGGCTTCACAAGAGATTGAATGTAAATGCGATTTTGCAGATTTGATTGGTTTGAACACTTTGATTAACTGCTTTGGCAATATGTGTAGGTTTCATGATGGTTTTGTTGTTTTTGGGAGGATTTTAATAAGGGTTTTAGCCCATTTGCTGTAACTTTTACTTCTTTGCTTAAAGATCTGTGTACGGAAGGCAGGATTGTGGAGGCGAGAGGATTGGTTAAGACAATGGTTGCTTTTGGTTGTAGGCCTCATATCATTACATTCAGGACCTTGATTGATGCATTGTGTCGATCAGCAATACCAATCTGGCCCTCAAGGTGAATTTGGAGTTTTTTGTAAGCCTGATGTATTTACTTATAGTATTATTTTTGGTTGGCTTCTTAAGGATGGGTTAGTAGACAACGCGAAAGAACTGCTTTCGGAAATGAAGGATAGGAAAATTGTGCCCAATGCGTAGTGTGTAATTTGGACGAGGCCAAAAACTGCTTTTAGAAATGAAGAATAGTAAAATTAGGCCAAATGCAATTCTTGTAACTCTCTCATTCATGCTTTTTGTTGTGTGTGCAATTAGGAGGAGGCAAGAGGTTTCTTTATTGGGATGTTGGATGATGGTGTGCAACCTGATGCGGTGACATTTAAAGTTTTCATAGATGATCTTCATAAGAATGAAAGCATGGGTGCTGAAAATAAGTTATTTGGAATGATGGTTCAAGGAGGAGTGAATGCCATTGCACTTACCTATGCAAATAATGTTGAATGGTTATTGCCTGGCTGGAAGAATCGATGATCCAAGGGAGCTGTTGTCATCTATGATGAGTAAAGGGTTTAAGCTTACCTTGATCAATGGTTTTTGCATGGTGGACAGAATTAATGATGTGAGGGAGGTTTTTATTTCTATGGCAAGTAAGGAATTTCATCCTAATCTCTCTCGTTATAATACTTTAATCAACTGGTATTGCAAGAAAAGAAGAGTTGATGAAGCTATGAATCTATATAAAGAAATGAGTTCAAACGGAGTTAGACGAACATTTGTCACATTTGGTTCCTTGTTAACTGGTCTTTTTTGGATGGTGACATTGGGTGTGCACAAATTGTTTAAGAGATGCAACTTAATAATATTCCTTCCAATTCAGTCACGACAGTATTATTGTGGATGGCCTCTGCAGGAATGGTCGTATTTTAGAGGTATTGAAACTATTTCGGACTCTAGAAAACTACAAGTTTGGGCTTACCATTGAAATCTTCAAGTGCCTCATTGATGGATTATGTAAAATAGGGCCACTTAAAACTGCTTGGGAGCTACTTCGCAGATTGCCTTGTAAAGGCCTAGTGCCAAATGTTTTGACATATAGTATTATGATCAACAGGCTTTGCAAAAAGGGCATCTGGAAAAGGCCAGTAAGTTATTATTTGATATGGAGCAAGGAAAGATGTGTCCCCGAAATGTGATCACATTTAATATTCTCATGCATGGTTTCTTACAAAATAATGAGAAAACAAAAGTGGTTAACCTTTTCCACAAAATACTGGAGAAAAATGTTATACCAGATGCATCCACGTTTTCAATGGTTGAAGACTTATTAGTGAAGGATGATAAATATTGTGAATATCTAAACTTGCTTCCATCATTTCCGATTCAAAATTCAACATGAAGTTGACATGATGAATGTTAACTGGGAGACATTAATTTTGAGCTTGGAATGCTTATCAAGACAATGCCATTAGAGGTTGCATTTTCTAAGGATTTCAAAACTTATAGCTTTTGCTATATTCTAGTATCTAGTTATAATTGTATGATATAGAAGTCTTCAACGATGATGTCATGTGGTGAAGTTCTTTCTTGGACATTTTGAGCTTGTATTCTGATGGGATTTAATGGAAATTGCTGCGGTTTATTGGCTGCCATCAAGGTTACTGTCCTGATCGGAGAAGTTTGCTCACAAGCTAAAATGGTGAAAAGTTCTGCATGGGCTTATTTCACACGGTTTCTGTCCCATGTCATTCTTGTTGACCTCACACAACATAGGATGATGATACAACAATAGAATATTCTTGTCATTGGAATTAGGTATACTGATCATCTTATAGTTTTCCGGAAAGCCTCTATAACATTGATCTTATGGAAAGTTGTTACAGTAGCAACAAGGCCACAAAGGCCCTCCATACATTGTATTTTACCCTGTAAAATGTTTGAATCAATTTTGAACTATAGTTTCCCGAAAGAAATGTAAATGCAAGATAATCAGATGTTGTTGATGATTTCTCAATTTTAATATTTCTGGAACTTTGATTAGTCATTACAATATTTTGGTTATTCGGTGAGACTTATTGTCAAAAGCCTGGAAATAATTAAGAATATGTCATGCCAGTTCTTTTTTTATTTTCATTTTTGTCTTTTGGAAGAAGCCTTAGCACTTTGTATATCTGATATTATATAGGCTTGAATTCAGTTGCTTATTATGGCCCAAAGTGTTAAGATCCATCATTTTTGTTTTTCTATGCCTGTTTTATTATTTATTTATTTTTTCTTTGGGTTCCGTTTTATACATAGGTTGAAAATTGTTTTTGTTAACTATAAGAGTTTAAACTCCTGTGAAGGCAGTGGCGGACCCAGGATTTTGTCAAAGGGGGGCACCTTAGCATTTCTAAATTTATATAATTCTTTTTTGCTAAACAATACAAAACAGAAAATTTATTGAAAATTGAAAAAAGATACACATAGATAGGGAATATAATGAACTTTATCCCTTAAAATAAATCCTAATACAATAAAATAAAATATAAAATATTAAAATTTGATAGTTCGACAATTTAACAAATACAAAGTCATAACTGTCCCCTACGAGTTTTCATATTTTGAAAACGTTGCATGATTACCTCATTTTCAATGCTATCAAAAATATCTTTCTCAATGTATGCAAGCAAGCTGTCATTCATCTATTCATCTCCTATTCAATTGCGTGATTCAGTCTTCATAATATTCATAGCAGAGAATATCCTCTCAGCTGTGGTAGTTGCAACCGGTAGAATTAGTATCAATGTCAAAAGAAAATACACCAATGGATAAATTTTGTCTTTCTTTGTTTTAACCATTTTTTAGGGAAGACTAGAAATGTCTTTCAACTCTGAAAACTCACTATTAGAACGCATATCCACAATAAAAGTTGATCTTCAAGGGCTTTGAGTTGAACTACTGAAAAATCTTTAGGATAAAATTGAGCAAGTCGTATAAGCTTTTGTTTATCAAAAGCAGAAAATAGATCACTTGGATTTAGACATGCTTGATAAGTGTCTGTTTATATATCATTTTCATATCAATTTGTCCATGTTTCTTTGCTATATTCCTTGGTATTTTTATGCTTTTGTGTGGTTTTGATGTTTGTAGGAGTTTTGGAGCAAGTTGCACAAAAATGGAGTAAAACCCTTCATTTTCACCTCTGCTAGTCAGTGATCTTCTCGGATTTAATTGTATTGATATACAATGAACCCGATGACATATTATATACCGTTGGAAAGCTCTCGAAGTCTATTTTCTGGAGAAATTTACGGTTTATAAATCCATTAAGTGTACCAAAAGTTGTAATCAAAACAGTGTGAGAAGTATAGAAATGTAATTCCACAAGTCACTGTAGCATGTATAATACGGGAACTGTAGCACATTCACTGTAGCAGAGTATTTAAACACATTTTAGGGTTTTATTTTCATAACTTGAAGAGGGGAGAACGTGGTGGAGTCTGCAGCTCTAGAATTCTTTCATCTCCTGGAGTTCTTAAAGGAGAAAGGAAGCTTAGAAAGAGGAAGAACTACAATCCAAAGAGAATTACATCAAATTTGCTAAGTTTTTCCCTTCCCTTTCATTTTCTGGAATGTCTCCATGTTGTATTATATTTACCACATTCTAAACATGTGTAACTAAATCTGAATTGGTTGAGGGTGATTTCAAAGCCCCTGATATGGTTTTTGTGAGTTGATTGTGTAAGAAATTGTTATCTAATTCCCTAATTGAAGTTGCTTGTATTTTCCCATATCTAATGCTTATGATTGCTTGCTGATTGTATTTGGGCTAGCCAACTGAATATAATCTGGTTGTTGTCTATTGCTAGACTAGAAATCTTGATCCGTAATTGTCTTGAATTTCTAATCCTTAGTAGCAAAATTGTGATCAGAGATTGCAATGGAGAATACAACCTAAGTTAAATAATCCGAGCTTGTGTGTTTATTGCTTAGATCAACCTATCTTTCTTATCGTAATGCATCGATTGAATTAAATTTAGAGAGCTTGTTCTAGGTTGTTTAATGGATAGAGATTAAATAAAGAGCTTGTTTTGTTTAACAACAAAGTAAGGAAAGATTGGGATAACAGAGCTTGTTGTTATCTACGGTTGATAATTTCAATGGTGTAATTGGATGACAATTCTATGATTAATTTGCAAATCCATATCTTGTGACAAAGAATGATCCCTTAACCAGATTTTCCGTCAGTGATTAATTCTCACTTCAATTAAGTTAGCATTGTGTTATTCTTTACTTGCATTAATATTTCATCTAGTTAATCAATCAACAAAAAACCCCCCGTTTATTCTGTTTTTGCTGTAAAATAACAAATTCAATTAGAATCAATCCTCGTGGGAACGATATCTTACTTATCACTTTATTACTTGTGCGACTAGTATACTTGCTAGTTTCGAACGCATCAAGTTTTTGGCGCCGTTGCCGGGGATTGATTTTCTAATCAATTTGTTATTCTGTTTTTACTACTGATTCTTGATTGTTATTTCCTGATTGTTTGTGTTTAGGCTTTTATGTCCGAGGGAGAAGCGGATCAACGACTTAAGAGAATTAAGGAGTTTCTCCAATCCTCGAATTTAAGGCTAAATCGGTCAATTTCAACTCCACCTCCAGAATTTGACCTTGCACGACATACTTCCCTCCCATCTTCTTACAGTTCAATCAAATCTGAATCGAAAGCAATGGCGATGGAAAACGATCAGACTCTTAAGGAGTTAGCGGCTCCAATTATTGATCAACAACCGCTATGCATAAGCACCAATTTTGAGATAGATTTCGAACTTAAATCTGGACTGATTCATCTCTTGCCTACATTTCATTGTTTTGCAGGAGAGGATCCGAACAAACACCTCAAAGAATTTCGTGGTATGCTCAAGTATGAAAGCCAACCGGCGTTTCTGAAGAACAAATAAATGAGAGCTTTCCATTCTGATTAGCAGATGCGGCAAATGATTGGCGATACTATCACACAGGTACCATTACCACTTGGATGAGATGGAGTAAACTCTTTTGAGAAAGCAGAAATTACTTCCAAGCTCGAAAAGTAAAATATTAGAAAATGATATTAGTGGCATCGACAACACAATGGAGAATCACTACATGACTATGGGCGAGATTTTTTAAAAGGTTTATGTGCAGCTGTCCAAACCACAAAGTAGTGAGGAATCCTAATCAATAATTTCTATGAGGTCTCTTACAATGGAAAGGAAGTATCATTGGATGCTGCTAGTTGGTGGAGCACTAGTTAATAAAACACTGAACGTTGCAAGATGTTTGATTAGTGACATGGCAGCGAACTCCCAACAATTCAGCAGTCAATTTGAGCCACAATTACCAAAAAGAGTAAATGAGGTAAGTACTTCAAACATTGAACAACAACTTTGTGAACTTACGTCTCTTGTAAAAAAAATAGTTGTAGGACATATGCAGCAATCTTATGCATGTGGAGTATGTTCTGTCATGGACCATCCAACCGACATGTGTCCAACTTTGCAAGAAGGAGATACAGAACAAGCCAATGCCATGGGTGGATTTCCAGGACAACCAAGGCAAAGGTATGACCCTTTCTCTAATACTTATAATGCTGGATGGAGAGATCACCCTAATTTTAAGATATGGGAATCATCAACCAATTGCCCCAAATGCCATACCAAATCGACCACCAGGTTTCAATCAACCAAGGGTGCAGCAACCATTTCAAGCACAACCACAACCAGCACCACAACTAGCTCCACAAAATTCAGGTACGTCTCTCCAGGATATTGTTAAAGCACTTGCCACTAACACAATGCAATTTCAGCAGGAAACTAGGGCAAGTATCCAAAACCTGGAAAATCAAATGAGACAATTGGCTACTAACATGAGTAAATTTGAGAGTCAAAGCTCAGGAAAATTACCTTCTCAGCCAGTGATCAATCCAAGAGAAAATGCTAGTGCTGTAACTTTGAGAAGTGGAAGCAATTAGAGATTCCACCAAACAAATCACAAACTGATGAAGGGGATGACACCACTTCCACCATGAATAAAACATCATCTTCTAAGGTAAATCCCAAAACTCATATTCCTTCATATGTTACTCCCCCACCTTTTCCTAGCAGATTTGCAAAATCAAAGAAGGAGGAACAAGAACAGGAAATCCTAGAAACTTTTCTCAAGATCGAGGTAAATATACCACTTTTGGATGCTATCAAGCAAGTACCTCGTTATGCAAAATTTCTGAAGGAGTTATGCACCAACAAGAGAAAGTTGAAAGGAAATGAGAAGGTAAGTGTGGGCGAAAATGTTGTTTTCAGCGTGTATACAAAGAAAAATTTCTCCGAATTGCAACACGATCCAGGTAAGTTCACCACCATCCACCATTGGTTAAGACAAAAGTTGTGAAAGAGCTATGTTAGATTTAGGAGCATCTATTAATGTCATAACATTTATTATATTTATGCTCTCTTGAATCTTGGACCCTTGGCGGAAAACACAACAATGTTATTTGTAATTCAATTGCTGATCGTTCTAATACATATCCCAGGGAGTTTGTGGAAGGATGTGTTGTTGAGGTGAATCATATGGTAATTTCCAGTAGGACTTCTATGTTCTTGAAATGGAGGATGAGAAATCTCCTAATCCAACACCAATTCTTTTGGGGAGACCATTCTTGAAAACTGCTCGAACTAAGATTGATGTTCATGATGGCACTCTCACAATGGAATTCGATGGCGAGGTGATTCGTTTCAATATTTTTGAGACAATGAGGTACCATAGTGACTTGCATTCTTTTTTTGCAGTTAATGTTATCGATTCTTTGCCACAACAACATTTTGAGTTAACTCACAAGGCATGCCTTGGAAGTAGCCATTAGTGAGCACATCGGGCAGAGAAAATTCAGAGAATCGAGAAAGTTGAATAAAGTGTTCTAAGAAGTGGAGGAAGCGGTGCAAGCTTGGATGAGACTATAGCTATCACCACAAACAGGTATGATGTTTCGTACATTGAATTGCCTTTATCTAATGAGAAACTTCTTCCTTCTGTGATGAAAGCACCTGCCTTGGAGCTTAAGCCTCTTCCAGATCATTTGAAGCATGTATTCCTGGGTGAGAAAGACACTTTACCAGTCATAATGGCAAAGGGCCTTGCACCATTACAAGAAGAGAAACTCATCCGAGTGCTTCGAGATCACAAAATAGCCATTGGGTGGACAATCGCTGACATCAAAGGTATTAGCCCAGCCATATGCATGCACCGTATCTTATTAGAAGAAGGATCCAAGCCCACTCGAGAAGCACAGCGGAGGTTGAATCCTCCGATGATGGAAGTTGTCAAGAAAGAAATTATGAAATTGTTAGATGTGGGTGTGATTTATCCAATTTCAGATAGCAAGTGGGTGAGTCCAGTCCAAGTCGTTCTAAAGAAATCTGGTGTTACGGTGGTTAAAAATGACAATAATGAGCTAGTTCCCACTCGTATCCAAACTGGGTGGCGAGTTTGTATTGATTATCGAAAGCTCAATTCTGCAACTCGCAAGGATCACTTTCCTTTGCCATTCATTGATCAAATGCTGGAGAGATTAGCAGGTCATTCTCATTATTGTTTTCTTGATGGCTATTCAGGATATAATCAGACTGTCATTGCCCCTGAAGATCAAGAGAAAACTACATTTACATGCCCATTTGGTACATTTGCGTATCGACGCATGCCGTTCGGTCTTTGCAATGCCCCTGCCACTTTCCAAAGGTGTAAGGTAAGTATTTTCTCTGATTATGTTGAGAACATCATTGAGGTATTTATGGATGACTTTAGTGTTTTTGGTGATTCTTTTGATAATGCCTTGACAACCTTACCCTTATACTTCAAAGATGTATAGAAACTAACCTTGTTCTGAATTGGGAGAAATTTCATTTTATGGTAGATCAGGGTATAGTTTTGGGACATGTTATTTCTGCTAAGGGTATAGAAGTTTATAAATCCAAGATAGATCTTATATGTTCCTTACCCCTTCCCACAAGTGTGCGGGATATTCGTTCGTTTCTTGGTCATGCCGGTTTCTATCGTCGATTCATCAAAGATATTCTCAAGATACATTGGCCCCTATGCAGGATATTACAGAATGATGTGGCCTTTGGAATTTGATGAGAAATGCAAAGAGGCATTTGAGAAACTGAAGGAACCCTTGACTTTAGCTCCAATAATCCAATCTCCAAATTGGGATTATCCATTTGAGATCATGTGCGATGCGAGTGATTATGTTGTGGGTGCCGTTTTGGGTCAACGAATTGGCAAAATTCCACATGCCATTTACTACGCATCTCGGACTTTAAATGATGCTCAACTTAATTATTCTACCATTGAGAAAGAGCTGCTAGCGTTTATTTTTGCTTTAGAAAAGTTTCGATCTTATTTGATTGGTACTAAAGTAACCGTTTATTCTGATCATGCAGCTTTGAGGTACTTGCTCAGAAAGAAAGATGCAACTTAACTATCGTGGATAATCCTTTTACAGGATTTGACTTGAGATAAAAAATTAGTTTCACAAAAGAAAGAAGATGAAGTGAAACTTGAGTTTGCAGACCATCTTCAGTCACATTTGTCCAGACGAAGGATGTACTGCCATTCAAGAAATTTTTCGATGAACAATTGCTGTCTCTACATTTATAGCCCCTTGGTTGCAGATATTGTTATTTACTTGTTTAGCTTACTAAGAAGCTACCAAACATACACTATGGAACTACGAGCTTCTAAGAGTCAAGATACAAAACATTGCCAAATATTACATATGGGATGATCCATACTTATGAAAGCATTGTTCTGATCAAGTGATAAGAAGGTGTGTTTCTGAATCTGAATTTAATTCAATTTTGACCTTCTGTCGTTCTTATGCATGTGGCGGTCACTTTGGACCAAAAAGAACAGCCCTGAAAGTTCTTGATTGTGGATTCTACTGGCCATCATTGTTCAAAGATGCATATCTATTGTGCAAAGCTTGTGACCGTTGTCAAAGGACAGGTAATTTAAGTGCCAAAAATCAAATGCCACAAACCCCTATACTTATTGTCGAGATTTTTGATGTGTGGGGTATTGATTTCATGGGTCCTTTTCTTTCATCATTTTGTAATGTTTACATTATACTTGCTATGGATTATGTTTCTAAATAGGTAGAAGCAAAAGCTACGAGAACTAATGATTCTAAAGTTGTTGTAGATTTTGTGAAATCTAACATTTTTGCGAGATTTTAGAACACCAAAGCATGATAGCGATATGAGGGAGTACACTTCGCTAATCAGATCATTTGAAGCCTTGCTCAAGAAATACAACATCACTCACAGGGTGTCTATTGCATATCATCCACAACTAGTGATCAAGTTGAAGTTTCAAATCGAAAGGTCAAGTCAATCCTCGAGAAGACCTTGAATCCGAGACACAGGAAATATTGGAGCCTAAAGACCTACATACTTAATGATGCACTTTGGGCATATCGGACTGCTTACAAGACACCTATTGGTATGTCTCCGTACAGGTTAGTCTATGGTAAGCCATGTCACCTTCCGGTAGAGCTCGAACACAAAGCATGGTGGGCAGTAAAGATTTGTAACATGGAAATGGATGCTGCTGGTGAACAAAGGAAGCTTCAATTGCAAGAATTGGAAGAACTTAGAAATGATGCCTATGAGAATTCCAGAATTTACAAGGAGAGAACTAAGGCATTTCATGATAAAATGATCTCCAAGAAGAATTTTGAAGTGGGACAGAAAGTTATTTTATTTCATTCTCGCCTCAATTTATTTCCAGGTAAATTACGATCTCGATGGGTTGGACCTTTTGTTATTACTAATGTTTTTCCCCATGGTGCAGTGGAAATCAAGAGCTTAAAAACGGATAAACTATTCAAGGTGAATGGGCACAGGTTGAAGCCTTCCTATGAGAATTCAGTGATGCAGAACATCGATGAGGTACCTCTCTACGAGCCAACTTATCTTGATGGGTGAGGACAGATAACGTCAGGCTGAGGACATTAAACCAAGCACTTATTGGGAGGCAACCCAATGTTTTTGAAACATAAATTAAAAGAGACAAAGAAAAGAAGGTAGTAATGATCAATTTTTGTGTTTCGAGGAGATTCCTCTCATGGGCTATTATAATTGATCAGGTTTTATCTCTCTTTGCCATTTGTCTTATTTGCTTTGTTGTTTGTTTTTGACTGTCATTTGCTCTTGTGTTTTTATTTCTTTTATGTGTCTCTATTTTCTTTTCTTTTCTTTTCTTTTCGTGTGTTTACTTTGATTATTCCGTGCTTCGAGTTCAGTTGTGCAACAGCTTGAGGAAACATTCAAACTGGAGTTGAAGCCATTGTTAGAAGGTTTGAAACGTGCATATCTGGGAGAAGAACAAACTCAATCGCATTATCGGTAATATCTCTCCTTTTCTCCTCTTCAATGGATGCTGATATTTTTCTATCGAACCTTCGTAAATATTTCCATTCACTTCCTCAAAATGCTGTGTTTAAAATTTATAAAGTACGGATGACTAGACTTTGGGCGTTGATGCTCCTAAATGTGCCTGCGGATATCCGATGGCTTATCGAAGCCAAGGTGAGATTGTCCGGTGAGCCGGACATTAATCTCGCAAAATACATGCATGGTCTAGGAAAAAGCTACTACGCCAAGAGGCGAAGAGCGAAAAGGTTACAAGTATGTTATAAATGTGCTAGATGGAATTGTAACCAGACTTGTCGTTCAGTAGGTTTTGTGTCCAGGAATAGAGAAGATAAACTTTCATTTATTAAGAATGGTTTGAGTAATGAGTCGCTGGATAATGTTTGGTTAACTCTCGAGTCACATTCTTGTGGACTTGTTCAGCGTGAATTGCTTAATCTATGGACACAATTTCGTGATGAATTGCAGTGTTATAGTCTAGGGAATCTGACAAAAAATGACCCTGTTTGCCAGTTTATAAGAAAAATGGATGGGAAGCAAATCCCCGACTCATAGAAGGCGTTTCAGCCGTTACTGGACGTAAAACCAGAGGAAGATGTGAGCCACAATCACAACTACTTGTATATTTGAATGTGTGTTGTTATTGTCAAATTTTTTTTCTTGTTCGTTTGATCTGATTATCAATGTTGTTTTTGTGTTGTTGTTGTTTGTTGATTTTGTTTGTTTTAATTTCAAGTTTGCTTTTTGACAAACCATATGACTACCCTATGGCATAAGTACACGTGGGAGACAAGTGTGGAGGTTTTGTCAACCTCCACCGAAAGTCTATCTCCATTTTTTATGCTTCACGTGGGAGACAAGTGTGGGGGTTTTGTCAACCCCCGCCGAAAGTGTATCTCCATTTTCCATGCTTCACGTGGGAGACAAGTGTGTAGGTTTTGTCAAAACTCGCCGAAAGCATATCTCATTTTTTCAAATCTTGGGGCGATAAATCTGCATCGAGCAACTCCCACCGAAATTATGTCCCCATATGTCAAATTTGAGAGTTTTACGTGTGTATATATCCATGCTGCATATTTTGAAATGTCATTTTATAACCTGTCTTGCACTTGAATCACATAATACCTAACGCACATCATTATCTTGCACAAGTTCAGAGCACTTTTAGAAATGGAGAAAACACCAATTCGGCGATTCCAAAATATATGCGTATTTTGTGGATCGCAATTTGGTAAAGATGGAGCGTTTACAACAGCAGCTCTTGATCTTGGTAGGACATTAGCTGAGAGGGGTATTCATTTGATTTATAGAGGGGGTAGTCTTGGGTTAATGGGGTGTGTGTCAACAGCTGCATCCCTAGGAGGGAGCAAAGTTCTCGGCATTATCCCTAAAACATTAGCTGTACGAGATATCGTAGGCAACACAATTGGGGAAGAGTTACAGGTCTCTAGTATGCATGAGCGTATTGCAAATATGGT